>JARHVA010010648.1:15000-144894 GCA_037957365.1 Torreya grandis | reverse complement strand
GTTATTTTTTTAATAATTATTCTTAAATTAGTGTATTTTATGACACTTGTGACACTTTAATTTGTTTCAATATTTCATAATTTTCTTGCTTTTTCTAGTATTAATCTAAAAAAATATTTTTTATTTACACTTGTAATTTACTTTATTTTCAAATAGAGTATCAATTCATAGTTAAAAAGGGTTAAAATTTAAGATTTATCTAATGTCATAGTGTTAATTTTAAAGGGAAGCAATGGCATCTTCTAATTTTTTACTAGATAAATCATAAATGTTTGATAGATCAAACTATAACATACGTAAAATTCACGTTTAATTGAAATTTATGTCCTAAAAGATATGGAATAATGTCATCAATATTCAAAAATAACCATTAGGATGACATGTGACACTTGAGCTTTCAAATGCATTTTAATAAAAATCTTAAGAAGCCATGTCAATTATATTGAGGAATGTTAATGATGAATTATTACTCCACATTAGTAATTAGGAGTCTCCTAGTGATGCCTGGAAATTGGTTGAGTCTATGTATGAGGTTAATCAATTCTCAAAGATTATTAGGTTGATCCTTGAATTTCTTACAACAATTATGAAGTGTGATGAAAAGGTTGTTAATTTTCTTACTAAAATTAATAATATTAAAACTTAGTTATATGGTTGTAATTTTAATTTGATTCAAGATAATTTTATTTATTTTATTAGTCAACTTAGCATTCATGAAAAAATTTCATAATTTTATCTCAATTTTGAATTCAAAGTACTAAACTAAGAAAGATATCACATACCTCACTATCCTATCATCTCTTCTAATTCAAAAAGAGTAAGTGAATTCTAATTTGCATTCTAAAGAGAATACCACTCAGGGAATTCTCACTCTCAACCCTCTTTTTTTTTGAGAATTTTAGAAACCAAAAACTTAACTCTAATTATGGTAAAGGAAAAAATGGAAACAAAAAGTTTGGTACTAAGAATCATAAACCTATGTTCAATGGAAATTGTAATCTATATGGTCAATTTTGTCATAGAAAGGAAATTTTTAAAAAAAAAAAGATAGAGTTAATAATAAATCTTCAAAAAATATCAAATCAAATAAATATAATAAAAATAAATAGAATAATCAGAACCCTAATCAGAATAACAATCAGGATTAAAATTCAAATGTTATTGCTTTATGTGTTATTTTATTTGATTCAAATGATAATGAATAGATTCTAGATAATGGTGCATCACACCATATGAATTTATTATCTAATATTTTGTATGATTATAGAGATATATTCAAAAATATATATTTAATATATAATTCATTTTTAGAAGAAACTATAGAAAGAAAGGCAAAATTTACAAATGTTATTATTAATGATGTTTTTTATGTACACAAGATTAAGATTTTTTTCTTATTCTCAACTTATGAATGATAATTTCATTTTAATATTTATTAAATATAGTTCACCTATTATAAATAAATTTGATTCTCTAATTGTTTAAGTTTCTCAAAAGAATGGTTTATATATTTTGAATGCTTCTTCTACATGTTTTATTTCTTCACATAGTAATAATGAATCTCAATTATGGCATGAAATATTAATACATGTTACTTTTATAACTTTACATGATATGTCTTTTCATAATATTATTATTTTTCTTATTCTGTCTATTCTCATCATGAAACTTGTGAGGGTTCATTATGTGGTAAAAAACATATTAATCCCTTTCACAAGTGTCATGATGTGAATTCCTCACATCCTTTAGAAATAATTCATAGTAGTGTTCCAGGACTTATTGAAGTTATATCTCTTAATGGCTATTTTTATGTTTTTAATTTATAAATGATTATACTAGAATGATATGGTTATATTTCATTAAAAATAAATTTGAAGTGTTTTCTAAATTTAAGAAATTTAAAGTTATCATTGAAAATACTTCTAATTTTTTTATTAATAGATTAAGATCTAGTAATGGTGATGCATACATTAGTAAAGAGTTTCAACCTTTTATGTATTAGTTGTGGTATTCAAATAGAACTAATAAATCCCTTTTCACCTCATCAAAATGGTATATATGAAATTAGAAAACACACCATTATATAAATGATTATAACAATGTTGCAGTCTATAAATGTTATTAAGTTCTTATAGGTTGAAGCCATGGATTTTAGTATGTGTATTCCGAATAAAGTCTCTACCAATGACTTGCATCTTTATACTCCTTTAGAAATATGGTCTACAAATAAACCTAGTGTGGTTCATCTTAAGATATTTGGTAGCCTTACTTCCATATTTGTTCTTAAGGTGAAAATAATTAAGATTGGTCATACCTCATATTATTTTATTTTTTTAGGTTATGGAGGTAAGACTAAAGGTCCAAGAGTATAAGATCAATATAAAATATATATAATTGAGAATAATAATGTCCTTATTCTCAAAAAAACATTTTGTGAGCCCTCTAGGGAACCTATACAATGTTATTATTTTGATTGATCTAACTCTCCTGTTTCTCCTTATGAAGAAATAAATTCCCTAGAGTAAGTTAATCCATCCTTGGATACTTAGAGTATGAGGAACCCCTTAAGTTTTAGATTTAATATAAAATATGTAACTAGACAAAATCCATGATCCAATCTTATAATGTTGATAATATTATTAAATTAACTATAATTCAACATTATTATCATGATTTAATGACTATATGTGAATGTAAACATAAATATTTTTTATGAAGCCATTCATGATGATAGATGGAAACTTGGTATGTAAGCTGAGTATAATGCCTTAGTTAAAAATCAAACTTGGGATATTGTACCAACTCCACCTAAAAGACATTTTTTTAGTTTTATGTGGCTCTATAAAATCAAATATTATTCAAATGGTAAAATCGACAAGTTTAAACCAAGATTAGTTATTTTTAGGTTTGCTCAAAAACCCAAGATTAACTACGTCAAAACCTTTACTCCTATAACAAAAATGAGTAATGTTAGATTACTTATTGAAATTTCATCCAAAAATGGTTGGGTTATCCACCAAATGGATGTCAAGAATGATTTTCTAAATAGTGATTTATAAAACTAAATCTATATGACTAATCCTAAAGGTTTCATTAATCCTAACATATAACATTATATGTGTAAGTTAAATAAATCCTTTTATGGTTAAAAACAAGCTCCTCGAGATTGATACTCTAAAATTACTTTTTTTTTTAAAATAATTAGGTTTATCTAATTTTTATTTTGATAATGGTCTCTTTGTTAAATTTGAAAATGATCATGTTATCTTAATTATTTTATATGTTTATGATCCTTTAATTACTGATACTTTAGCTAGTTTAGTTCATAAATATAATGATAAACTAAGTCAAATGTTTGAAATGAATGATTTAGGAATTAATAAAAAAAATTAATAAAGGTTATATTTTAGCACAAATATTATATTGTTGTATCATAATCTCAATATGCACATTATTTTATTATTAAGTTTAATATGCTTGATTCTAAATCTTCATCTAGTCCTATTGAATTTGGTGTAAAACTTGATCAAAAACTTGCATGTAAAAAGTCTAACCTTAATTTATATAAACACCTTATTTGTAGTTTGATTTATGTAACCATCACTAGGATAAATATTTCATATGATTTTTGTGTTGCTTCTATATTTATGTAGGATCCATATTTGGGTCATTAGAAATTAGTTAAATTAATTGTTCATTATATCAAAGAAAGAAATAATTTTGGTTTATTTTATTATTCCATTTATAATACTAAATTATATGTTTGTTATGATGGGTACCATGCTCATGAAACTATAGATCATATATCTACTTCTAGATATGTGTTTATGTTCGTTGTAGGTGGTATCACTTAGAGCAGTAAAAAGAAACCTATTCTCTCAATATCTTCTACTAAAGTAGAGTAACAAAGTATTATGAAAGGTGTTAAAGAATCCATTTAGATACAATTATTTTTGGGATAACTTTATTTGGATGTTTCCCATAGTAACATCTTTCATTATGATAATCAAAGTTGTATATCTCTAGCAAAAAATGTAGTGTAATACCAATTCACTAAACATATTGAAGTTCTAAAACAACCCTAAATTTTTTATTGAAATTATCTATCAAAGTAAACAATGTAACTTCAGAATGTCTCACTCCATAAAATAAATTTAGTGTAATGCATCTCATTGGAAACTCTACAAGAGTACTAGTAACTCATAACCAACATGCTAATTGACCCAAATGGATAAGGATATGATGATGAATACATCCAAGAATGTCCAATTATCCAATTTTTATATAAGTAATTAGGATATGATATAAGTATGATACTAAATCACAAACCATTAACTAAACATAAGGTCTAACTCACTAGATTTATTAGACAAGTCTTATCGTATTGTTAGATCAGTGAATGAACATAACTAATCCACTACTAAGGCCAACACATCATAAACTAAATAATCCAAGAACTTCTAGGAAAATACCCACATGAAGACTACTCCTTGTCCTACCCCCATTGATCACCATATTATGATCCAGGGTCCTTTAGGAAATAGTATGCCTTTATCCCCTAAATTGATGAAGGCTACATACATAGGATATGACCCCATGAAGAAGAATTATTCCCATTAAATTAAATGAATTAAAATATAGTTAACTCAAGGTATATCACATCACACACATGAGCTTCCTATAGAATAAGTGTATAGATGGCATTGGGAAAATAATTAATTATCATACTATAGGATCACCATCCTATGAACCAACCATAGGGGTCTCACACCTAAATATTACTTAATTAACCTTTAGTTATCATACCATGTTATTTAGTAAACATAGGTATTTATGCCATTGTAATATCATGCATATGAGTGTACAAGTTCCATTTTAAAATAGTCTTGTACATTAACTCAAGTGTTTATTAAGGAAAGTATGATTTAAAAAATCATTTCCTAGGGTAAATTATTTAATCATATAACTAAGTGTTATCTTAAATGTTTCCATAACCTACTAATTCTCATCCACATTCTAAGATTATTTACTAAACACATGGATTATTCACATCTTAATAATCACAACACAAGGTATATCATGAAGTTCATTAGCAAGGATAAGCTTTAATTTTAAGCATGCACATAGCTAATATGATGAATGACTATTTATTCTTATATAAGAATTAATAAAAATATATATACAAATTCCATCAGTCAATAGTTTTATTATAAACATTGAAATTAATTTCTTTTTAGGAAACATGTCATATGTCTAAACCACTATAGCACTATTAATGGTATAATTAATAATCCACAATGTCGATTCCCATACATAGATCAATAATATAGCTTACTTCATTTCTTAATAAATATAAGTAATTCTAACTTAAATGATATTAAAACCAAATCAAACAAATGGCATAAGAAGTGTAAGGCACAAGGTTTCATAAGCTCATTAGGTAAGTCCACTTACTATTCATTATTAAGTCAAGTGGGATAATATTAAATAACAAAGAGGTAATTGCAAGTTCAATGGCCCATAAAGTTTACATCAATAATAGATGACCAATAAATACCTTAATCATCCACATATATTTAACAATATAATACTTAAATTTTTTCCCATTATTCACACCATGCAAGATCATAACTATTTCCACAAGGATATGTTTATACACTCATTGAATCATTTTACTATTTCAAGGCATTTAACATTATTTGATTAATTCTAATCCATAAAAATGATCATCACCAAATAAAATTTAATCATGAACCCAAGTTAAAATATACATAATTCCACTAAGGATATTTACAACCTCTAACTGATTCTAGCATGCCATAAGACAACATCATCTTATTCCATGTAATTAAAGGTTAAGGACATTATAGTTTTAGTTTTTCCAAAAATAACATTTTTACTATTTTGTGATTAATTAAAATCAATATGTATATCACTTACTCATGTTTATAAAACAATATACAAGGATCAAATATCACATAATGTATGCTAAATAAACTACTACTCATATGAAAATTAGAGCTCAATATAAATGCATATGAAAGGAGTAAATACGGTTGGTTAAATGTATAATTACTATACAACTATCATCAAGAAATCCTCCAACTTAGCATCATATCCAATAATGTTCATATGCTAACATAATACTATCACCAAGTTTCATAAGGTAATAAGAAGGAATCAAAACATAAAATAGATAACCAACCATGATCCATCGGTCTAACTTCATATATCAATAAGCATAGGTGAGAGACTAGTTACCATATGCAATCTAGGTGTAATAATGAAAATATGAACGCTGCAAGGAGGATGCCCCTCAAAACTAGCCTTATGAGCCCAACCATTGGTGCCCTTACCACCTCAACCATCTTCTTAGTGGAGGGTTTTAGCAAACAAGTACTCGAGAGAGGTAAGAAGTGTAAAAATAATAATTAGCCACTAGTAAAATTTATAAAAACTATAAATAAAGATAAGGCAACAATACAATCAACACAAAACCATTACACACAACAAAGCTAGTTGGCTTATCCAAGTGTAAAATAATTAAACTCATGGGATCTAACTCCCAATAGTCACCTAAACTTAATCGAGTCAAAAATAGGAAGGCATAACATTCATTAACATAATTTAAAGTGGCTTGGTTTAACATAACTAGGTATAACAACATTAATTTCTTCACAAAGTTTAATAGATCTGAAATAATAAAAACATGACCTCATTGAATGAAAATGAAATAACATAATTAGCAATCCATTACTAGTAATCTCAACTCAACAAGTTGAGGAACAACCCACTCCAACATCAAGAGTAAAATGGAGGTTTACCATAAATACAAATAAATCAATTTTATTATAAATCAACTTCAACTCTAGAGAGAGATATGCATAGCAATGGGTATAACATTAAGTTATAAACAAGGGATGCCCAAGCCCAAATAGAAACATGAAGTGGGGGCATTACAGTTTTTAAATATATATATATATATATATATATATATATATATATATATATATATATATATATATATATTCTTAATTACATAATTGTTTTAGCTAAATAATCTTAAATTGAAACACCTATAAGGAAGGCATCAACTTCTTAAAAATTCAGCCTTATTTATATGTGATGACTAACAAACATTATTAATGAAAACAAACAACATTTTATCTTTCATTCAAAAAAGGAAATATAATATCCTTCATACATTGCTATTGGTTTTTGAACCCAAGTATACAGAGTATTTTGGCATTGTTGTGAGTCAAGAAGAAATACAATGTTTTATTCTTTCTTCTTATGGTTTCATATAGGCAACTATGGGGTGCTTTCCTACCATGCCAAGTAAAAAACTCCTCTAATAATGAATTTAGACATAATAATGGGTGGTTGCTTGACTAAAGCCATAAAAAAATAATTAAAACCCCAATTATGGGTGTGGTAGTTTATTTAACATGTTTTGATACCATAGAGGAAGGACAACCACTTGACCAAGGTAAACACAATAGTTGGTTTGAAATGACCAAGCCATGGAAAATGCACAAGAGAATTGATATACATAGTCATGGATTCAAAATGATTGTTAGGTTAGGAGTATGACAACATCGATAAGTGTGAAAACTAATAAATTACAATGGCATGTTTTATGTTAAGGTTCTCTTTTATCTAGTTCATGTGCTAATGATAATGGAAATAATATATGTTAACCTTAATATCAATCATTTCCATTTATGAGGAGCACTAGTTCTAGGCAGTAAAAATGGCTTACCAATTTCAAAAAGAGAAGGGGAATCTAGTTCATTCTAGGAAGTACCTCCTTCCTTCCATAGTGGACTGACATTAATAGAATCCAATACCTAGGTGAAGATGGAATGCCCAATCATCGACCCCTAACTTTCCTTCCTTCCTACCTTGAATTTTCCTTCTCCTTTCTTGTCCATTCTCCATTTTCTTAGATCCTCTTTTCCTACATGTCCTCTCATTATTATTTCCTCCTTCCTTTCATGTGTGTCCCCTATGCCTCCTTATTCCCTTCTTTCTATACACATTCCTAAACCTTCTTCCTCTTTGCCATACACATTTATTTCTCCTCCATGCATGCCATGATTCATTCCCTACATAGAATACTTTTTCCTCCCAAGTTAGTCAATGCCTTGATATCTATATCTCCCATACCAATGCCCATACTCCCTTTTCTTCTTCCACACACCCCAACCATCTTGGCATTCCTTACACTAGTCAATGCTTATTCCCAAAAGTAATAATAACAATAATAATTTAATATTAATAACACCTCCACCAGATGCCACCAAGGAAAATAATAAAATATATAATAATATAAGACAAAAAAAATAAAATATAAAATTAAGGATGAGATTGAATTCATTAACCCAACTTGCTTCTTATACAAGCCAGAAGAGAAAATTAAATAATATATATTGTATAAAATAATACTCATCTAAAAACTAATAATAAAATAAAATGTTGCAATCCATTAAGCCAAATAAATAATAAATAATAAAACATTTACACTTTTTTAATAAGCACGTCAACAAAGGTAAAATGTATAAAATAATGTATAGCCAAAAGTAATGATAAAATAAAATAAGATTCACATAATGATAAAATAAAAAAATAATTAAATAATTAATAACATTAACATTAACTTTTTAAAATAAAAATCAAAACTTATTACATAAATATTAGATACAAAATCATTAAAATATTTAATCATAAAAATCATAAATTAATTAATATAATAATAATAATATAAAATCATTAATTAAATAACTAATAAAATGACAAGTATTAAGATGATATTATTTAGTAGGAATCATTACAATAATATTGATTAAAGGAAAATCATAAAACTGACCCTGCTCATAAAAATAGATAATTAATAATACTAATAATGATATAAGCATCAAAGTAATAATGATTAGTAAAAAATACTAAAATAACAATGATCAATGAACTCAGAAATTTGATCCATAATCATGGTCAAGTCAAGCCACCATGAAGGAAGGGGTTGTTACACATCTACCAAGGTTAAGAGACCCAAAATAGTCTATACAAACGTGAACTAGTTCTAGCTAAAGGGTGACTACTCAAACATATCACAAATAAGTATCTATGACACCTGACAAGGACAATTGAACACAAAAGTATAACCCCAAAATGTAAGGAATGGATGATAGCAAACTTCACATGCACACAAGAGAGGTAGGACCAAAAAAGGACAAGAAAAATAGCACAAAAAAATGTAAATGATGGTTGCTCAATATCACATAGTACAAGCTATACCTATCAAAGTGATATTCCAACTACTCAATCACCTGCAATATACCCAAGATGTCCAAACCCACCAGTTATCCTAGATCATGCCCTAGTTCTTACATCTACCAAATAAGACATTAGTAGTAGTTAAACGATGTTGATATAATGATAATAATAATAAATTCAAAATGAATCATTAGACATGAAATAAAAATGAAGTATAATCATCTATATCTAAAAAGGGACCAGAGTTAGTCCTGATAACCATAACCTCAAGCATGCTCTGTGAACATATCCTATAGATGCGAGAATGGGCAATGTCAAACTATAACCAATAAAACATGATATATCTATATCATATAATAATGTAACTAACTGAAGCAACATATACATATAATAAGATCAAATGAATCAAGTGTAAGCAGTAGCATATCAAGATACAATGGATCCAATACGAGCCTTAACCATGCCATAACATATCCCATTGGCTATCAAAGGTACCTACATCACAACTATTTGAATAGAAACCAACATAAAATGTCATCAATTTAAGTGTTATAAAAAATATGTTAAAGTACGCCACAGTCCAGTATCTATAAGGGGCCACAAGGTCAATTTGTGACATCTTCCCCTCCTTAATAGTCAAACACAAATTTCTCAAATAATATCTAAAAAAACTAACAAATACTATTATGGGGTGATAATGTCTCAGTGATATCTCACTATAATTTATATATGTCATCATCAAGACAATCACATTATCTAATGCATTATGCCAAGTAACAACCTCCTTCCCATCTTTGCATGCCATTCATAAAACTAAAAGGGGAAAATCAACACTATCACAGTATAAAATTTCACCAAATCTCTCAACTTGGTTGGAACATTTCCACACTCATGCCTTAGAAGGCCATCAAAACATTTTTTTTTTGATAAAACTAGCTACAATAGGTTAATCAAACCCAAAATGCCTATATTAGTCAATAAAAATTCCAAGGTAAGAATTGTTAATTCTAATACAATAGTATCTATATTACCTATTATATCCATTCATGAAGGTAGTCACCAAGCATCATACGCACACAATGTCCCAAAACACAAAAGCTCATACTTTCTTTAATACACTTCCCAACAAGGGCACTAATAACACTCCTAAGTAGTAACATACAACTAATTAAACCTAAGACAAAAAGTGATGTTTAAACCATAATAACAATCTAAATATGCAACTTGAGTAGGGTCAATGTAACTTGTGTTAACACACACATACCTATAATATGGTGTCAAAAATCATAAAATCATCCAATCCCACAAAATTCCAACTAGAATCTAAGTCAAGAGTGGAAATATTCCACTAATACATTATGCCACATGCATAATCCTAAGAGCATTTGTCATAGAATGACATATCATAATGGTATTAATCCTTACTTATTATGGTTACTCCACTATAACAACCATTTAGGGGTTAGCACAACATCCCACACCAACCATGTTGAACCATGAAGAAGCCATACCAAGCATCACATGCAACATGAAGTCTTATAACATGTTCTCCAACACATATTCAAGATATCATGATGGTCCAAGGATACCAATCCCACCATCTAAAAATATCCATTTGAGGGCATCATCCAACTTTCATCACTCTATCCAAGATTCAAGTGGGTACCTAGGATTTTAAACACCTCCTAATCAAGGCTTATTTGTACACTATCAAATCACAAAATCAACATATATTTCATTAATGGTTCTAAAATAAATAAAAAATAATCATGCCAAAATATTTCCAATAGGTATAACAATAAAAATACCTTAACCAAAGCATGGTTTCACCTAATGACCATCACATACATGCAATTCAGCAAGTACCACTTTGCCAATTTGAATAAATATCCAAGTCTATAGGACCAATTAGTGCATTATAAGGGAAAAATAGTAAAACTTCACAATGGTTTATTTTACCATAACCTCCAAGAAGTGGCTAAAGGAAGACTAAATACATAAAGTTACTATTATGCACTAAAATTTCGTAGCCAACTCATGGAACACGTGGTGCACACCCTGAATGAATTAGCTAGATACTTTTGCAAAGCATAAAAGTGGATTTTAAACCTACGAGAGACTCCATTTCCTAGCCTGTACTAGTCAAATCATTATGGATTTAGTTCTTATCTACCCTCTACCTCATACTTGTACTAATACCCAATGTTATAGTAGTGAATGTGGGAGTACAAAACACTATAAAACATTATACCTTAGCAGATTTAATCAAATAGAAAATGCATCACAAAAGTGGTGTACGACCATATTACCAAATACCAACATATTAAAAACACAAAGTCACATTCATTTCAAGACATTTACACAAGTATTCATGCAAAAATTTAAAACCATAGCTTAAATAAGGTTCACATGGTTGCTTTCAAGATTAGAATAATCCCTTAATCAAGTAACTTTACCATCATTAACATGTTAAACCATTTACAACATATAACCATGTATGCAAAATTCTCACACAACAATGTTGATACTAAGAAGAGAAGTGACAACCCACAAGATTATTACATACGCATAGGGTGTAAAAGATGCCAATTTACATGATTTGACATAATCAATGAAATGTAAAAGTTGACACAAGGTTGGTACCAAAATAAGTATGTGAAAGTCCACAAGGTCAACCATATGCACAAGTATAATAAAGACACAAATTTACATGATTTAGCAAGATCAATGAAAATTAATAATTACACAACACATAACAATTAATATATAAGGAGGAGCCACATGAAAATAAGCCATTTATAAATGACTCAGGGGTTCAATAATTATGCCAAGGTACTTTCACATCACAATGAATAATGCACATGGTGGTGAATCAAAATTGTCCATGACTAACATTGAGTCACCCAATATATATATGTCATTTAAATGACACCAAATAACTATAATAAAATACACATAATTAGTCCCAGGGATCTCAAATCTTGACCACCTTCCTTTTAGGAAGGTTGTATTCCAACAAATCCTTAAATATATCTCCATTAGTTTCAAAGCATTTACAAACCATGTTTATAAATCATGGATAAATGGATTACACTAACTGATAATAATAAGAGATCCCCTAAACTCTCTAACTTGCCCAAGCAAGTCAATCATACTCACCTGCTAGATCCTCTAAGCTCAAGCCACACCCTTGGACCTCCCAAGACATTATACCTCAACATTATTAGATATCTCACCCATACAAGTGATCAATGGACACTAATGCATTACCTCATAATTCTAAAAATAATCTTATATCACCTATTATTCCAATTGACTTAATCCAATAAGTCAAAGGTTAAATAGTAATACTTGCTTTATTAAGCACATGATATACTGAGAGGGGGGTGAATCAGTATATCATATATCTTATAAAACTTTCCCTTAATCAAATTCCACTTAACCAAACATTCAAGATATACAATAAAATTGAAACAATAAACACACCACAAGATAGAGAGAGACACCAAATATAATGTGGAAATGCAATGTGGGAAAAACCAAGGAGAAAAATATAAAGTATATGAATTAGCACCAACTCAAACAATATTCACAAGCACCAACTTGCAGGAGCACCAACCCCTTTGCTGAGCACCAACACAACACCTATTCATGAGCACCAACCCATAGGAGCACCAACCCCTTTGTTGAGCACCGACACAACAACAATTCATGAGCACCAACCCATAGGAGCACCAACCCCTTTGTTGAGCACCAACACAACAATAATTCATGAGCACCAACCCATAGGAGCATCAACCCCTTTGTTGACCACCAACACAACAACAATTCATGAGCACCAACCCCTTTGTGTATAACATACAACTATCTCTCAATGTTGTTATCTCAACAAATGATAGTTCATTACAACATCTATTTCCTCTCTCACCTTTGCTCTTATAAGCTAGATATAACAAATACAATCATATTCATCTCTCATAATGATCTCCTAAGATACATATTATAATATCAATTCAAACTCTATCTTCTATATAACAAATGGCTTCTCAAGCCTTTATTTATAGATTTCCAAATGACCTTTGGCCTTCTCCCTTTATGACCCTTCAATCTTCATGGAAAATTATGCCAAACTTGTATGACCCTTCATATCCTTGCCTTTGAAAAGGCATGTGGTGACCCTTCATTAGCAAAAACGTCCTTCCCTCTTTTGTCTTTACCTTGGTGACCTTTCGTATTCCTCAAAGTGTCCCTTCATGAGAAATTGTGCCCTTCCTCTTTTGTCTTCACTTGCTGACTCTTGGAATTCCCCAAGATGACTCTTCATGGGAAAATACATCCCATTATTCTTTTGTCTTTACCCCATGACTCTTTGACTTCTCCATGGGCCCTTATTTTCTCTTATATGCAACCAAAAATATATTCATTAATATTAAATAAATATTAACACACATTAGCCAAGATATATCTATTACAAATATTATTAAATGCAATGGGGCCTTTATCACCAATAATGCTAGAACTATGACATCAATGACAATATTTATAACAATCTCCCCCTTTGTCATTGATGGCAACCTCAATCTTGAAACTGCCACATCCTGTCACCTACACATCCTGTCATTTGAAGACATACATTAACTCCCTCTTACTATAGAAACCTTTACCTATTCCATGTACCTATTTTTGCACTTGTACCTATACCTATTATTCTCCCCCTTTGACATCAATGGTAAAAGTCCTACCTGGAGCTAACACTTAGCTCCCCCTCAACTGATACTAAAACTTAATAGTAAAAAGTAAAGGAAATTACTCCCAACTTCTCTCACATATATCAAATGTGTCTTTTGGTACTGCCTTTGTGAAAATATTTACAATCTGATCTATAGTACTAATATATTCCATCTTAACCTATTGATCTGCAACCTGCTCTCTCAAAAAGTGATATCTAATGGGAATATGTTTTGTTCTTGAATGCATTATTGGATTTTTTGAAATATTTATAACACTTATGTTATCACAAAAAATGGAAATAGGCTCATCATACTTTACCTTGATATCTTCCAAAGTTTTCTTCATCCAAAGCACTTGAGTACAACATAATACTACTGCAATACATTTTTCTTCAGCTGTAGAAAGTGATACTAAATTCTACTTCTTACTTAGCTATGATACTAAGCTATCACCAAGGAAGAAAGCTCCTCCACTTGTACTCTTTCTATCATCCAAACACCCTACCCATTCTGAATATGTATAATCAACCAAAATGAAATATTTACTTGTGGGATACCATAATCCATAATCTAATGTCTCCTTGATATATCTGAATATCCTTTTTACCAATTGAACATGATTATCTCTTTGAGATGACTGATATCTTATAACCATACCTAATGCATGCATGATGTCTGGCCTTGATGCTATCAAATATAAAAGACTACCAATAATAGATCTATATAAATATTGATCTATAACAAGTGAATCTTCATCCTTTCTCACCTTATTTCCTGTACACATAGGTGTGCCAACTGGTGCACAATCCTCAAAACCAAATTTATTCAACATTTCTTTGGCATATTTACTTTGAGATATGAAAATTCCTTTATTTGATTGAAATATTTTCAATCCTAGTAAAAATGATAATTCTCCAAGCATAGACATCTCAAATTCTTTTTGCATTCTTTTAGAAAATTATTTTGTCATCTTTTCAATATTTCCTCCAAAAATGATATCATCAACATATACCACAACAATCAATTAATGCTCACCTTCTATTTTGATGTAAAGATTACTATTAGTAAATCTTCTCTTGAATTCTTGATCTTGTAGGTACTTATCAAGTCTTGCATAGCAAGTTTTGGGATCTTTTTTTAATCCATACAATGCTTTCTTCAATCTACATACATGGTTACTAATATTTGAGAGAATAAATCCCTCAGGCTGCTCAATGTAGACCTCTTCTTCAAGATTCCCATTTAGGAAGGCAAATTTAACATCCATATGAAATACCATGAAATTTTTAAACACTGCATCTGCAAGAAACATTCTAATAGCCTCTAATCTTGCCACTAGTGAAAAACTTTCTTCAAAATCTATTCCCTCAATCTGAGCATACCCTTTACATACTAATCTTACTTTATTTTGGGTTACTTCTCCATTTTCATTCAACTTATTTTGATAAACCCATTTTTTTCCTATCACAATATGATATTTTCATATAGGCACTAATTCCCAAGTATAATTCTTTTCTATTTTATTTAATTCTTCATCCATAGCCTTAACCCAATGCTCATCATGTCCAGCTTCTGAAAAAGTTCTAGGCTGAATTTTAGATAACAAAGAGAAATTAACATGCTCAGATTCACTTACCATCATTCTTATGGTGTGAATTCCTTATTTTATGTCCCTGATGATGTCACTTTCATTATGATTTTTCTAAACATATTTGGATGGAGTCTTGGTGCCCTTTTTCTCCTTCTCCTTCTCCTCATCTTCATCTAATTCTTCAAAGCTTTCCTCTTCAATGATTTCAAGAATGTCTATAAGATCATTGATTATTTATGTTCCATCTTCTTCTATCCTGACACTTTCACTTTCAACAATTTTCTTGGTTATTTTGTTATAACATTTATAAGCTTTACTTTTGCAAGAATAACCAAGAAATATACCTTCATTTGCTCTAGATTAAAACTTACCAAGTTTTTCATTGGTTCTCTTTATGAAGCATTTGCTACCGAAAACTCTAAAATAATTAATTGTTGTTGGTTTGTCTTTCCATAGCTCGTAAGGATTCTTGTCACTATTGACTCTTAATAAAGCTCTATTCTTAATATGCACTACTATACCAACTACCTCTCTCCAATATTTATCTACTATCTTCGATTCTTTTAGCATTGTCCTCACCATCTCCTGAACTATTTTATTTTTTCATTCAACAACTCTATTTTGTTGTGGAGTTATGGCTACTGAATAATGTCTCTTTATTCCATGATCTTCACAAAACTAAATAAATTGATCTGACATGAATTCTCCTCCTTGATTAGATCTTAGACACTTAATCTTCAAATTAGTTTCATTTTCAACTAGTGCTTTGAATGCTTTAAACTGTCTAAAAGCTTTTGATTTTTTCTTTAAAAACATTACCCAAGTCATACGTGAAAAATAATCAATAATCAACATGAAATAATTATCACCTTGAGTGTTTTGAGTCCTCATCAGTCCACATAGGTCAGTGTGAACAAGTTCTAGCATCTGAGTGGTCGAGTACTCTTTTATTTTGAACCACCTTCTAGTCTGCTTCCCATGCTGACAAGGTCCACAAAGCATGTTAGATGTCTTTGTAATCTTTGGAAGATTCTCGATTGCTTTATTTTTAATGAAGTTTACAAGATTGTCAAAATTTATGTGCCCCATTCTCCTGTGCCATAGCCAACTTTCTTCAATCTGATTCAAACAACATTTTTGACATTTAATGTCTGATAACATATATAAGTAATTACATATTGTCTGAGCATCTGCAACCAATACATCTAAATCTTTTCTTCTAGTTTCACAAAATTATACATAAAAATTTAGTGTATGACCTTTATCACACATTTAACTTACACTTAAAAGATTATGCTTAAGACCTTCTACATATAAAACATTTTTAGTTTTAGTTCTACCATTATCTAAACTTAGTGTACCTTTTCCAACAATTTTAGTAGTAGTATTGTGTCCAAATTTCACTGTGCCACCATTGATCTTAATCAAGGTTATGAACTTGATTTTGTCTCCTATCATGTCCCTTGAGCATTAGCTATCAATGAGCCATGGATTTTCTTCATTTCTTTCATGCAAAGCTATCTAGACCAACATAGAATCTTCAGGTTGTTTCTTCTGCGATGTCTGAACCTTTTTCTTGATGAATGGAGCATTGAAACCTTGGTCCCTTTTTACTAACTTGAACATGCTTCTACAATACTAAGCTATGTGTCCAAAGTTGTTGCACTTGTAAAAAATTATGACCTCTTCATCAAAGCTTGATAAAGGAGCAAAAGAGTTGTAGCTTCTACTTGACTCTACATGACTTTCCTTTTCCTTATTTCTGAGACTGTTATCTCTTTTTCTACATTCTAATTTCTTATGACCATATCTATTACAATAAAAATAGTAACCATAAAAATAGGAATTGTTTGTGTATCTCTGACCTGATTGCCTTTTGTAGCTTTGTTCCCTCCAAGCTTCTTTGTTTGAGATGACCTCTGTATTCTTCACTTCTTCCCTCTTTGTTTCTTCTTTTGTAAGAGTTTCAACATAGCTATTTTTCTTTTCAAAACTGATACCTATCTTATCTGATATTTCATTTTTTCTTTTTAATATCTTATTTAGCATATTAGTGTTATTCTCAAATTTTGAATCATTGGCTACTCTATCATTGATTACTTTATTTATTTTATCAAGATCTACTTTTAAAGAAGCAATTTCAATAACATACCTTTCACATTATTCTCTTACTATTTTTAGCTGTGTCATTATATATTCTTCATTCTTCTTGGCTTCTTCAAAGTGTGCTTGTAAATATTCAATTATCTCCTTTGACTCGTTTTCATTTTTCTTGATCTGGCATTTCAATCTTTGATTTCTATTTTCAACAGCTTTTAACTCTTCTAAGGCACAAATGATTTCTCCTTCCAGATTCACTTTGGCTTCATCCTCTTCTTCTTCTTGATCAACTATTCTTTTGCTTGTAGAGGCACCTTCATGTATGGCCATCTTGTGCTTTCCCAAACTACCTTCAAGCTATAAATTATTTTCAAAAGGAACCTACTCTGATACCAATTATTAAGCACAAGATATACTGAGAGGGGGGGTGAATCACTATATCATATATCTTATAAAACTTTCCCTCAATAAAATTCCACTTAACCAAACATTCAAGATATGTAATAAAGCTAAAAAATAAACACACCATAAGATATAGAGAGACACCAGATATAACATGGAAACTAAATATCAGAAAAACTACAGAGAACAATCTCAAGTATATGAATGAGCACCAACTCAAACAATATTCACAAGTACCAACATGTAAGAGCACCAACCCCTTTGTTGAGTACCAACATAGCAACTATTCATGAGCACCAACCCACAGGAGCACCAATCCCTTTGCTGAGCACCAACACAACAATAATTCATGAGCACCAACCCCTTTTAGGATCACCAACACAGCAGCAATTTTTGAGCACCAACCCCTTTGCTAAGCACCAACACAAAAACAATTCATGAGCACCAACCCATAGGAGCACCAACCCCTTTGTGTATATCACACAACTATCTCTCAGTGTTGTTATCTCAACAAATGATAGTTCATTACATCTATTTCCTCTCTCACCATTACTCTTCTAAGCTAGATATAACAAATACAAATCATATTCATCTCTCACAATGTTCTTCTAAGCTATATATTATAATATCAAATCAAAATCTATCTTCTATATAACAAATGGCTTCTCAAGCCTTTATTTATAGCTTTCCAAATGACCTTTTGCATTCCCCCTTTGTGACCCTTTAATCTTCATGGAAAATGGTGCCAAACTTGTATGACCCTTCATATCCTTGCCTTTGAAAAGTCATGTGGTGACCATTCATGAGAAAAAACATCTTTCCCTCTTTTGTCTTTACCTTGGCGACTTTTCATATTCCTCAAAGTGTCCCTTCATGATAAATTGTGCCCTTCCTCTTTTTTCTTCACTTGGTGACTCTTGGAATTCCCCAAGATGACTCTTCATAGGAAAATGTGTCCCATTCTTCTTTTGTCTTTACCCCATGACTCTTTGACTTCTCCATGGGCCCTTCTTTTGTCTTATATGCAACCAAAAATATATTCATTAATATTAAATACATATTAACACACATTAGCCAAGATATGTCTATTAAAAACATTATTAAATGTAATGGGGCCTTTATCACTAATAATGCTAGAATTTTGACATCAATGACAATATTTCCAACATGCGTTGATGCAACCTTAGTTTTTGGAAAGTGTGGACTTAGCCAAGACACAGGGTGAATGCTAGAACACTACTATGGGATTATAATTTCCCAAAATCAATAAGTTAAATTGAATCTATAATACACATCCTCATGAATGCAGGGTACATTTATATCATAATAGACATCTCATGAGTATCAAAACATAGCCAAGAATATTACATATCCATGGTTAACATAACAACCTCATGGAAAACAAACTATCTATGATCAAATAACCATCATTGATATAAACATATCTATAATCAAACAACAACATAAATTCAAAATAAGAAATAAACATCCCCACATGTTTTTTTTTAATTTTTAGACCTTTAGAGGTACAAATCCATATGATCCTATATCTAACTCAAAAAGGTCAAATACATAAATAAGATCAAGCTCTTAATACAACTCAAGATTCTCCTACCTAAGTAGAGATCCCAACCCTCATTGATTTTCCCAAGTAAATTTGACACCCTCACCATATGTAGCCCTCTAGGTTTGAGCTCAACCCTTTGTCTTCTTGAGGTTAGGATGTTCTAAGCATCTACTAAGGACTTTCCTAGAAAAGTCAATAATAAATATTGAACATCATTTCCTCAATTCTAAGGTGAAATTATTATCACCAGTCTTCCATTAACTTACCCATACAAGTCAATAGTAGACTAGTAACATTTTCCCCAATACAATTGATGAGGGAGGGGTTGACCCAACCAATGATATAGTTAAGAATCACATGATCACTTACATAAATTTATTATTTATGCATACACACACACACATCCTATAATACAAAAATTCCAATATGTTAGGCTTGCAGAAGCAAGGCATTAATTAAAATACTATCTAATTCATATAAGATGTTAAGTGAATTTATAAAAGTTAGACCATAGCCTCCTCAAGTACATAATACATATATGAGTCTATACCAAGCATATAATGCTAGTTATGGTTCAGTATGCATGCTAAGTACAAGGTTTCAATTCAATTCTATCAAGACAACATAGCATATTAGGGGTATTCAACCATCATAGGGCATACATATATATGATAGTAAAATAAGCCTCTATAAATATAGTTATATCTACTCTAGGTTTAATTACATCCACCCAAGTACATTATGTAAACATAGTCTCTTGCAAGGGTATGTACAACCACATAAAAGCTCAACTAACCTTTCAAACACATGCTAAAATTAGTGGAATTCATCAAAACTCAATAAAAACCTTTAATCACAGGCTCTAATACCAATTGAAACAACCCTAAATTTTATTTCTTAAAGTTATCTATCAAAGTATACAACAAAACATCAAAAGGTCCCACCACATACAATAAATGAAGTGTAATGCATCTCGTTGGAAACTCTATAAAAGTAATAGTAATCCACAACTAGCATCCCAATTATCCCAAATGTACAAGGCTATGATCATGAGTACATAGAAGAATGTCTGGTTATCCAATTACTAGATAAGTAATTAGGATATGATAGAGGTATGATACTAAAGCATAGACTAATGACCAAACATAAGGGTCTAACTCTCTAACTTAATCAGAAAAGTCTTATCATATCATTAGATCAACAAGTGGAGATCTCCAATCAATTGCTAAAGCCAACATGATGTATACTAAAAGATTCAAGACCTTTTTTAAAAAAAGCCACACAAGGACTACTCTTTGTCCTACCCCCATCGATCACCATATTGTGATCCAAGGTCCTTTAGGAAACATTATGCCTTCATTCCCTAAATTAACAAAGGCCACATGCATAGGATATGGCCCCATGAAGAAGAATTATTCACTTTAATTTAAATGAATTAAAATATAATTAGCTCAAGGTGGATGCCATTAGATAGGTGAGCCTCATATAGAATATGTGTATAATTGGTGTTAGGAAAATAATTGATTATCATGCTACAAGATTACCATCTTGTAAACTAACCATAAGGGTCTCACACCTAAATATTACTTAATTAACCTTTAGTTATCCTACCATTTTATTGAATAAACTTAGGTATTTACACCATCTTAATACAATGTGTATGACCATGCAAGTTCATTATTTAAGTAATCTTGTGCATTAACTGAGGTGTTTATTAAGGAAAATATGATTTAGTAAATCATTGCCTAGGATAAATTATTTAATGATATAACTAAGTGTTACCTTAAAGGTTTCCATAACCTACTAATTCTCATCCTCATTCTAGGATTATTTACCAAACACATGGGTTATTCACATCTTAATAATCATAACACAAGGTATATCATGAAGTTCGTTGGCAAGGATAAGCTTTAATTTTAAGAATGCACATAGATAATATGACCAATGACTATCTATTCTCTTATAATCATCAATGATAATATAGCCAACTTTCATCAATCAAGAGTTGTATTATAAACATAAGAATTACTTTCCTTTTAGGAAACATGTCATATATCTAAACCACTATAACACTATTAATGGTATAACCCATAATCTACAATGTGGGTTCCCATACTTATATCAATAATATAAATTACTTCATTATTTAAGTAATAGAATTAATATCACTTAAGTTATATTACAACCAAATCAAATAAATGGCATAAGACGTGTAAGGCACAAGGTTTCATAAGTTCATTAGGTAAGTCCACTTACTATTCATTATTAAGTCAAGTGGAATAATATTGAATAACAAGGAGTTAAATATTCTTTCAATGACCCATAAAGTTGACATCAATAATAGATGACCAATAAAAACCTTAATCATCCACATTAATTTAATAATATAATTCTTATAATTTCCCCATTATTCACACTATGGGAGATCATAAATATTTTTGCAAGAACATGTTTATACAATCATTGAATGATTTTATTACTTCAATGCATCTAATGTTGTTATATTTCTTATAACCATAAAAATGATCATCACTAGCCCAAGTGAAAATATACATAATTCCACTAAGGATATTTACAACCTTTAATTGATTCTAACATGCCATAAGACAACACCATCTTATTCTATGTAAATTAAGTTTAATGACATTATAGTTTCATTTGTTCCAATAATAACAATTTTACTATTTTGTGCTTACTTAAAATCAATAAGTATATCACTTACTCATGTTCATACAATAATATATAAGGATCAAATATCACATAATTCATGATAAATACACTATTACTCATATGGAAATTAGATCCCAATATAAATGCATACCAAAGGTGTAAATATAGTTGGTTAAATGTATAAGAACTATACAACTATCATCAAGAAGACCTTCAAGTCAACATCATATTCAGTAATGTTTATATTCTAACATAACAATATTACCAAAATTCATAAGGTAATAAGAAGGAATCATAACATAAAATAGATAACCAACCAAAATCCATAGGTCTAACATAATATACCAATAGGCAAAGGTGAGAGACAAGCCACCATATGCAATCTAGGTGAAACAAATAAAAATATGAATACTACAAGGAGTACATCCATCAAAACCAAACCTATAAGCCCAATCATTAGTGACCATTACCACCCCAACCATCAACTTGGTGGAAGGTTTAAACAATCAAGTACTTGGGTGAGGTAAGAAGTGTACACATAATACTAAACAACCAATAAAACTTATAAAAACTATCAATTAGGACAAGGGAAAAAAATAATAAACATAAAACCACAACACTCAACCAAACTATTTGGCTTATCTGAGCATAAAATAATTAAACTTAGGGTAACCAACTCCCAATAGTCACCTAAACTCAATCGAGTCAAAAATAGGAAGGCATAACATTCATTAACAAAATTTAAATTGGATTGGTTTAACATAACCAGGTATGGCAACATTAATTTCTTCACATAGTTTAACAAATCCAAAATAATAAAAATATGACCTCATTTAATCAAAATTAAATAACACACTTAGAAATCCATAATTGGTAATCTCAATTTGGTAGGTTGAAGAACAACCCACTCTAACATCAGGAATAAAATAAAGGTTTACAATAAGTACAAATAAATAAATTTTGTTATAAATCAGCTTCAACTCTAGAGAGATCTATGAATAACAATTGGTATAATGTTAAGTGGCAACCAAGGGATGTCCAATTCTAAATAAAAACATGAAGCAAACGACATTAAAGTTTATATATATGTGTATATATATATATATATATATATATATATATATATACACAAAAACATGAAGTAGATGACATCAAAGTTTATATATATATATATATATATATATATATATATATATATATATATATATATATATATATATATATATATATATTCTTTATTACATAAGGTTTTTATCTAAACAAGCTTAAATTGAAACACCTATAAGGAAGGCATCAACTTCTTAAAAATATGGACTTATTTATATATGATGACTAACAAACATTATTAATGAAAAAACCAACATTTGATGTTGCATTAAAAGAAATAAATATAATATCCTTCATACATTACTATTTGTTTTGAAACTTGAGTATATAGAGCATTCTAGAATTATTATGGGTCAAGAAGGAATATGATGTTTCATTACTTATTTTTATGGTTCCATATGTGTTGCCAAGGGATGCTTTCCTACCATGTCAAGTAAAATATCCCACCAAAAATGCATATAGCCATAAGAATGGGTGATGACTTGACTAAAGTCATAAACAAATAATTAAAAACATAATTATGGGTGTGATGGTTTATTTAACATGTTTTTATGGCATAAATTAGGAAGGACAACCACTTGACCAAGCTAAATACAATATTTGGTTTGAAATGGCCAAGCTATGGAAAATGCAAACAGGAATTGATATACACAGGCATAGATTAAAAATGCTTACTAGGTCAAGAGTATGAAAACATTGATATGTGTGAAAACTAATAAATTGCAGTAGTAGGTTTTATGTTAAGGTTCTCTTATGGCCAGTTCATGAGCCAATGATATTGGTAATAATATATGTTAACCTCAATATTAGTCATTTCCATTTATGAAAAGCACTAGTTCTAAGAAGTAAAAATGGCTTAGCAATTTCAAAAAGGGAAAGGGAATCTGGTTCATACTAGGAAGTACCTCCTTCCTTCCATAGTGGACAAACATGAACAAAATCCAATGCCCATGTGAAGGTGGAACCATCAATCAGTAACCCCTAACTTTCCTTCCTTCCTACCCTATATTTTCCTTCTCTTATCCCATCCATTTTACTCTATGCATCCTACCATTCTCCCTTTTCTACATTCCACTTTCCTTACACATCCTCTCATTCTTCTTTCCTCCATCCTTTCCTATGTTTCTCCTACATCTCTTTCTTCCATTATCCTCTATCTATGCATTCTTAAACCTTCTTCCTCTCTGCCACATGCATTAATCTCTCCTCCATATGTTCCATGCTTCATCCCCTACTTGTCATCCTTTTTCCTCTCAAGTCAGTCAATAACCAACTATCTATATCTCCCATACCAATTCCCATACTCCCTTTTCTTCTTCTACATGCCCCAACCAATTTGGCATCCCCTACACCAGTCAATGCTTATTCCCAAAAGTAATAATAATAATAATAATAATGATAATAATAATAATAATAATAATAATAATAATAATAATAATAATAATAATAATAATAATAATAATATTAATATTAATAACACCTCCACAAAATACCACCAAGGAAAATAATAATATACATATATATAATAATATAATATAAAATTAAGGATGAGATTTAGTTCATTCATCCAACTTCTATAAGCCATGGGATAAAATTAAAATATTATATAAAATAATATTCATCCAATAAATAATAATAAAATAAAATCATACAATCTATTAAGACAAATAAATAATAAGACATTTCCACTTTTGGAATAAGCATGTCACCCAAGGTACAATGCATAAAATAATGTATAGCAAAAATAATAATAAAATAAAATAAGATTCACGTAAGGATAAAAAAATAAAATCATTAAATAATTAATAACATTGACATTAACACTAACTTTTTAAAATAATAATAATAAATTATTACATAAATATCAAATACAAATTCATTAAAATACTTAATCATCAAAATCATAAATTGATTAAGATATTAATAATAATAATATAATAAAATCAACAATTAAACAATTAAGAAAATGACAAGTATTAAAATGATATTAATTAGTAGGAATCATTACAATAATATTGATCAAAGGAAAATCATAAAACCAACCCCACTTATAAAAAATGATAGTTAATAATATTAATAACAAAATCATCAAAGTAGTAATGATCAGTAAAAATTACTAAAACAACAATGATCAACGAACTCAGAAAGTTGACCCATAATCATGGTCAAGTTGAGCCACCATGAATAAAGGGGTTGTTACATGTCTACCAAGGTTAAGAGACCCAAAATGGTATTGATGAACCTAAACCAATCCTGACTAAAAGGAAACTACTCAAAAGGCTCACAAATAAATGTCTACGACACCTGACAAGGGCAACCAAACATGAAGGTATAACCCCTACCATGTAAGGAATAGACAAGAGCAAATTGCACATCCACACAAGAGAGGTAGGACCCAAAAAGGATAATAATAATAACATAACAAAATATAAATGATGGTGGCTCAATATCACATAGTACAATCTATATCTTTCAGAGTGATATTATGATTTCTCAATCGCTCATGATATAATTGAGATGTCCAAATCCACCATTGAGCCTAGCTCATGATATGGTGCTTGCATCCACCAAACAATACATCATTAGTACCCAAAGTATGTCAATATAAATGATAACAATAATGAATTCAAAATGAATCATTAGGCATGAAATAACAAATCAAGTATAATCATCTATAGTTGAGAAGGGAGTAGAGTTAGTCTTGATAACCATGACCTTAAGCACACCCTATGAAGATATCATACAACTACAAGAGTTGGCAATGTCAAATCATAACTAGTAAAACATTATATATATATAGTATAAAAATGTAACTAACATAAGCAACATATACATATAATAAGATAAAATGAATCTAGTGTAAGTAGTGGGCATATTAGGATACAATGGATCCAATATGAGCCTCAACCATGACATAACATATTCCATTAGCTATCCAATGTACCTACATTACAACCATTTAAACATAAACCAACATCAACTATCAGCAATCTAAGTGCTATTAAAAATATGTTAAAGTAAGCCATGTTCTAGTATCCGTAAGGGGGCACAAGGTCAGTTTATGACAAGTTTATGTCCATTTTATACAAGAGAAAGTCCTCAATGGTCATATTGATATGTGGTTCTATCCTATAGATGAATAAGTGGAAAATATATTCCCAAACCCACTTGGTGATACCAAGTTTTATTAGTTTTGAAAAATGTTTGGCCTCTCAACATTTCCATTGATGTGGAATTTGCATGATAATGTCACTTCCTAAAGCCCATGTGTTCTTATTATTCTCTATACTTCTCATTGTAAGGCATTATAAACTTTGTGTAAAATTCATGTAATTTAAGTAAACTTCATGTGGATGTTTTACTTTTTTATACCAATACCTAAAATCATACTTTATAATAGAGGTCCTTATGTTATAAAATGCTCCAAATATGCTTAAATGATTATTCATGAGAAACTATGAGATGTAGTCTCATGATCATGCTAGCCAAAACTTTTTTTCAAATAGTTTATGGATTATAATTCCTTTTGTTTCAAAACATGATGTTTTTCATGATGAAGGTTTTTAAATACTTCAATTATGTACATATTATAATTCATTTTTTTAAATGTGACTATGATTTTTATTACCACTTAGCAACAAGAGGGTGTGTTAGAGTATTTAATGTCTAAGTGGGTTTAATTAGTCTATAGATTACCTTATTAATTAATTAAATAATAATAATATATTATTTATTAAAATGAGGTAAAAACCTCAAGAAAATAAATAATAAAGTTGTATTTGTTCAATACTTATTAGTGATTTAAATGTATTTCAGGATGGTTGGATCCATTGGTTAAATTGGTCACATCCCTTCACATTTCAATATAAATAATGCTTTACCCCTATTGTGAAATCTAATCATGAAATATAAATTCATATGTACATGAGAAAAATATTTGGCCTTTGTGAATATTATATGAGAATTTACAAGTGGAAGAATATTTGTATTGGAGTATTATGGCTTCTCAATATTAAATATCAATTATGGGGTTTTCACCTCCATTGGAAGTTTTCCCACTTACATGTTGTGTCATTATTCTCATTGTTATTTGTTTATCAAATCTCATCTAGATATTATATCTCTTCATATTTCATACATTAATATGTTACTTTTAATATTTAAAATGGTCACAAAGTAATAAATTGGTTTACTAGGATCACATCTCTATTATTTGGCTTATTAGGATCACAATTATTTGAAACTTGATGTGCATTTTATAAAATTATAATCCATCATGTCCCATATTGTATTATATTTCATGCAGTTGATTATCCTAAAAAATAAACTCAAGCTAATCATTAATAAGCTTCATATATCCCCTATGTTCTCTCATGCTCCAAATGTGCCCTATGAAGGATGTCATTTTTTATTATCTTATAAAGGAATCCATCAATAATACCAAATGATAAGGATTTTTATGCAGGTGAATGTAAACAAGTAGTTAAATTATATTTATTTTTGTCTTTAATAGGTATAATAGATCAATTATATTTAATGATAATCCTTATCTAGGTTTTGTTTATCATTTCTAGGTTTCCCACCAAAATTAGAAATTCAAAAATAAATAAATTTGTTGTCAAAAATTTGAAAGTTTTGGGCATGTTGTAAAGGTTTTGATACTTATGTAAGGGGTATTTAGGTTCTATCCACATGTTCTAAGTATTTATAAATATTGTAATCAATCTAAACATGTCCTAAAACTAATCTATATGCATCCAATATATTTGAAAGGCCAAATTAAATATGTTTTATGATAATTCATAATATTTTGAGAGATTATTATTACATGAAATAAGAAGAAACCAAGTTTAGGAATTGGTAACAAAAAATTATGTTAGATATACAATCCATTAGAAAAGGGATGTTAATTAGTGATGGAAAACAATCAAATTAAATTTCTAAAACCTTGTAAATACTTAAGCATGCAACACAAACATTTATGAAGCATCCATATCATTCATAGAAGTAAATAATAAACATAATACAAGATCACATACACAACACAAGATATACATGGGAAACACTATAAGGGAATAAAACCCACTCTCAATCCTATAAACACATGGAATACTATCCTATAAGATGATCACAAATAAGAGACTGATCAAGCCCTTATTATCAGGAACCTTTAGTCAAGTCTTTCTGACCTAAAACCTTGATCAAGTCCTTAAGATCAAAGGTCTTTCATGAAATCCTATTTCACAAGGAATAACTAACCCTAAGGTATACCAAATCCTTTAGACCCTCCTTGACAATAATACTTTCACCATATAAATGATGTCTTCAACACTTGATGATGGATCTATTGATTATCTGATAACTACACAAACTCTCTATCTCAAATAGACCCCTCACATAAATATGTCACAAACTCTTTCCTTCTTTACTTAAACTATTTGTATCTTCATACTTACACCTCTTTGCATGTCCACAAACTACAAGAGAACTATCCTAATAGAACAATCATGAACTACAGGTCATACACACAGTCCTCAATCTATTCTTCTCTTTAACACATCATTAAGGAACTTTAATCCTCCTTCACTCCACAAAACACACACAAGCCTCTCCCTAATTTCTATCAATTTTCTCACTAACAAGTCTATAATCCAACAAATTTGGTTCCACTATATATATAGCAATCATGAATTACATATATTTCCACTATATATAGATAAATCATGAGCATAAATGTTGTATATGCTTGAGTAGATTGAATCTCATGAACTCACTACTCAGATCGAATATGCACCATCAATCTCTTCTGATATTTAACACATAGGAAAAAATGCTTATTAATTAAACCTCTTTCACTTTTAGCTCATCTCATGTAATCTAAAAATGTTGACTCAACATGCTCCATCAATCTTTGAAGACCAGTCAAGTCAATAATGATCAATTTTCATCATTGATCAATCTGTATGAATGCCCACTCACCATTGGATCATTATCATATACTTTTTCTTAGTCATTAGACATCATGCACCTATCCTCATATCTCTACCTTCTAGCTTATTATATCCATGCACATCATTGATCTTACTTGAGCTTTAACACTTAAAAAAATGACTATGGGGACCCTATCAATATGCCTTAGTAGCCATTTTTTAGCCTTAATAAATTCTTCACTTTGATGTAGGACCTCAAATTTGGACTAGATGATATCCTCATATAGGATAATAAAACCATGTGACATAATACTCATAAAACTCTCACATGTGAAAGATATAATTCCATTAAAGTGCCATATCAAAAACATTTATCACAGAGCCAACTATGTCCAAATCTACCTGAGAGGCCAACTTTGAGCATCCATAACAATTTTTGTGCTTTAGAGGATGATCTAAAAGTTAACACAAATCATCTATGCTAAAAACTTAACAAACCCATATAATAAAATTATCTTGAAACCTTGACACATGTAAGATATAACACCATCAAAATGCTCACTTGGCTCTTTCTACCACATTGTAAAATTACCTATGGATGGGAAAACATAGTCAAATTGCCTAGATGCCCAACTCTGCATATGCATATCTTTTGATGTGATACATCACATGATCTAAAAATTAGAAAAAACAAATAGGAAAAAAAAAAAAAAACCATATGATAATTTTATCTTGACACATGCATGTGAATGTTGACCTCATAAATATGCTTACTCAACTCTTTCTGACCATCTTGCAAATTTGGCTAAGTATGGGAAAATAGTGAATTCAGTCTCAGAAGCCAAACTTCTACCCTCATATCTTTAATTGTTATTTAATGAAAGACTTAAGATCTAGTGCATAACAAATATAGAATAATTTTATCATAACCATATGACTAACTCCCCTTAACTCATTCACATGTGGTAATGGTGATGCCATCAAACTGCCTATTCAGATTTTCTACCACTAGACCCAAAATGTATAGATGAAACTATTGATAAATAGATTAATACCACTTATGCACACAAGCTATAAAATAATAGATAAAATATAAGGGACCTCTTTCATAATATCCAACCACCATACTCATCCTTGAACATCTCTAATCATGCCAAAACTGAAGATTAACCAAGCCAGCATAAACTACACTAGAACATGCACATTGTATACTTTGTCATTATTATTTGGGCTATCAAATCACTTCATCCACTCGCTAGGACACCTTGATGACATAACCATGACATCACTAAAAAATATCCCATAATATATACCTTTAAACAAGAATAAATGAGGCTAATAATTCATGAAGATAAAGAGAAATGTTTAGTTAGTAGGTTTTTTAGGGGAATTTAGTATGATAATCAGTAGGTCTGTATACCATTCCAAAAGAGATGTGAATAAAATAATATTTTGTCATGATTTATATTGTATCTAAAACATATAAATATTTAAATTAATGTATTTATTATTATCCATTCTTTTTTTATAAGTTTATGTTATTTATTAAGTTGTAGAGGTCTGTAAATAAGGGTTTTAGTGTCACAATCTAAGAAAGAAGGTATGTTCTATATGTTTTCATGATTGTCTAGGATTATAAATAATTTTTATGAGTATTAAAAACATATAAGGGTTTTAATCCAATTAACATAATTCTTTTAATCTCCATAAAACATGACAATTCTTAATATTTATGGTCTTAAGTCAAGTACATTCATAAAACCCTAGTTTAGTATTTAAGCTCACTAAAAGTTGAATATCTTGAAAATGTTCCATCGTAAACCTCTAAAAAAAGATATTTAATTATTATGTGTTTTTAAAATGATTTATTTGGTTTAAAGTATTCAAAAAAGTTACAAGAAAATAGATATTTAATATTGTGTGTCTGCATACCTCAAATAACCCTAAAATAATGCTTAATACTATTGTCTTTAAATTTCCTTGAAATGTCATGTTATAAAAACATATTAGAATGGGTTTATAAAATTTTAATTTATGTAAAGAGTTATTTAATGATATTAAAAATTATGATATTAGTCCATTATAATGAAAAAAATAACAAACATACCTAGAAGAAAGGTCACAAGGCTATGCATCAAATCAATCTATTAAAGTATATATGATCATAAGGACCCCTTTACACCATGAAATTGTATCAGATCCCAATATTTGGTTGGATAAAGGTAGAAAATATCTCAGTAAAGGTAGTAAGATAAATCTATGAAATAAAAACTTGTGAAAATGGCAACTAGAGTAAGAGGTAGATTAGGTCAAAAGAGGCAATCGACTATAAAAATGTTACTAGAGGAAATGATAAATTTTGAATATCATTTACAAGACATGTATATTTCTTAGAGAATGAGATTTTATATATGAGATGTTAGTGACAAAAGAATAAAATATTTAAGAAGAAGAGGTAGAACAAGAAGAAGGACAAGAAGGGGTAGAAGAGATATTTATTAGAGCAATCATGGGAGTTATCTCCAAACCCAAGATAGAAGTACCTATGTCTTAAGGCAACTTGAATGTAGAGGATTTTGTTGACTATATTAATTCCATAGAAAAGTGTTTTTAATATGAAAGAATAGAGGATGAAAATAATGTTAATTTTTCTAGTACAATATTGAAAGATAATGCATCTCTCTAGTGGGATGGAATTCAAGATGAGAGAAGAAGGAAAGATAAATCAAAGATAAAGAGTTGAGATATAGTGGTGTCAAAATTTAAATTCAAATTCATGCCCAAGGATTACCAAACAAATTTATTTAAGAATCTTCAAAACCTAAGGTAAAAGGAAATGAGTGTAAAATAATACATAGGAGTTATATCAGCAAGATCAATGGATGAATCATACAAAATTTCCCTTAAAACATAGGAGATATTGTTATAAGAAGACTTAAAATTTAAATAGTAGAGGCATAAAATTTAGAGATAGAGGACAATAGAGTGGTAGGAGTCAACTAAAAATCCATAATGAGGAAGCCAATAGTTCACAAAATCAAAGTCAATCTACAAGAGATGGTTACTCATTTAGAGGCAGGATACCTTATACAAGGGGTAGATAAAGATGATTTATAAGTAGTTGTTTCCAATTCAACAAGTATGGGCATAAGTGCCTAGAAATCCTTCAACAAGTCAAGACATTTCACAAATTATCCAAGACGATTAGGAAAACATGGGATCACCTTATCATAACGATGAACCTAAAGTTGGAGAGTCTTTGCTTATGAATATGGTATTGATCAATACAAACAAGGAGATAAAGGATCATGGATAAAGAAATATATTATTTATAACCACCTGCAAGTCCAAAGGTAAGTGTTGTAAAGTAATTATAAATGGTGCAAGTATTGATAATCTAGTATCTTCAGAAATGGTTGACAAAATAGGCCTGAAAAAGTTAATACACCCCACTCCTTATAAGGTGTCATGAATACAAAATGGACATCAAGTGTTAATAAATGAAAAATGTAAATTAGTGTTTCAAATAGGTAATACAAGGATGAGTAGTTATGTGAATTTATACCTATGGATGTATATCATGTTCTATTGGGTAGACTTTGGTAATTTGACAAGAAAACCATTCCTGATGGGAGAATCAACACATATAATTTTTATAATGGTGGAAATAACACACCCATACCATTGAATGAGGATAACGTAATAAAAAAAGACAATCCTCAAGTTTTTATAAAAAGTGAAAAAGAGTTATTGCTACAAATCATAAAATAAAAGGTAAGTTATGCATTAGTTAGAAAGACTAGAACAATTGTTACAACCATAAAAGTGACTGATATACCTCTAGAGATATAACATTTTCTCAATTAATTTATTGACATATTTTTTGATTATTTTTCTAATGAACTAATTCCAATGAGAATAATTATCCACCATATAGATCTCATTCTAGGATCCCATGATGGGAGAATCAACACATATACTTTTTATAAAGGTGGAAATAACACACCCATACCATTGAATGAGGATAATGTAATAAAAAAAGACAATCCTCAAGTGTTTATAAAAAGTCAAAAAGATTTATTGCTACAAATCATAAAATAAAAGGTAATTTTTACATTAGTTAGAAAGACTAGAACAATTGTTACAGCCATAAAAGTGACTGATATAGCTCTAGAGATATAAAATTTTCTCAATCAATTTATTGACATATTTTTCAATGATTTTTATAATGAAATACTTCTAATGAGAAGAATTATCAACCATATAGATCTCATTCTAGGATCCAATCTACCAAACAAGGTAGCTTATAGAATGACACCAAAAGATAATGAGGAGATAAGGAAATAGGTTTAAGAATTGCTAGACAAAGGTCTAATAAATAAAATTCTAAGTCTTTGTGTTTTTATAACAATCCTAACCCCTAAAAATGATAGAGGATGGAGAATGTGAATTGATTCAATAGATATAAACAAGATTACAATCAGATATAAATTTTCTTTGCCTATAATTGATGATCCAATGGATTGTTTAAGTGGTGCAAGGTATTTATCCAAGATAGACTTGAAAAGTGGATATCATCATATTAGGATCAAAGAGGGAGATGAATTGTATACAAAATTTAAGACTAATGGTGGACTATATGAATGGATTATGGTGCCATTTGGGCCTATTAACATTCTAATCATTTTCATGAGGCTCATGATTGAGGTGCTCAAGGATTTTAAATATAAATTTGTCATTATTTGCTTAGATGATATTATAATTTATAGCCAGTCAAAAGAATAACATCTTAAACATATTATAATGGTCTTAAATAAGCTACAAGAAGAAAATTTACTAATCAATCTCAAGAAGTGCACTTTCATAAAGATAAAATTGATCTAGTTAGGATTGTAATTTTCCAAGAGGCATTAAATATGGATAAATTAAAATTTAAATACATAGTAGAATGGCCTATTCCGAGGAGTGTATTTGAGGTAAGAATTTTTCATGGCTTGGCTAGATTTTATAAAAAGTTTGCAAGGAATTTTAGTGGCATTTGTGCTCCAATAGTGTAAAATATGAAAGGAAACAAAAATAAATTTCAATTGGCTATGTTAGTTAAGATAAGTTTTTATATATTAAATAAAAAAAAAACATAGAATCCTATATTAGCTTTGCCTAATTTTAGTAAATTTTTCCAAGTAGAGTGTGATGATAGTGGGATTTCCATAGGAGCTATTTTGATCATAGATGGAATACAAACTACTTAATTCAGTAAAAAACTCAATAAGGCAAAGAATAAATACTCAAATTAAAATCAAATTTCTTATGCCATTGTCGAAGCCTTAAATAAATGAAGACACTCTTTTTTGACCAAAGTGTTTTTGCTATATATAGATAACCATGGATTAAAATTCATTATTAGTCAAATTAAATTTATTAAAAGGCATATGAAATGGATTAGGTTTTGCAAATTCTTTATTTAGGTATTAAACATAAAAGTGGGCAAGTTATAAAAGTTTCATTAAGTATAAGAAGTATGATTATATAAGAGTCTTAAGTGAATGTCTTGGGATTTGATTCATTAAAATAGACATGTAAAGAAGATCCTTATTTTAAGGAGGTCTATGAATTATGTGAGAATATAATAAGTAGAGATAAAATTCCATGGATGGACTATGTGTTACAAGAGGTACTTTTTTTTAAAGTTAGTTAGTTATGCATTCCAAAATGGTCAATGAGAGATAATCTACTAAATAAAAACATAGTAGCAGCTTGGTAGGGAGTTTTTGTCAAACATAGACACTTGTTAAATTGAGTTCACAGTATTATTATTAAGGGATGTAATCTAATGTAAACAAATTTGTATAAAGGTGTATAATATGTCAACATGATAATAGGAAAAGTTAGCCATTGCCTATTCCTAGTAGGCCATGGGATTCAATGAGTATGGATTTTATACTTGGGATACCAAAGAAACACAAAATTAATAACTCTATCTTTTTTTGGTTTTTAGGTTTCATAAAATGTCACATTTCATAACTTGCACAAAAATAAGTGATGCAACTAATAATGCAAACTTTTTCTTTAAATAAGTAGTGAGATTACATGGGCTTCTTAGATGCATTGTGTCTAATAGGGATATAAACTTTGTTGGAAATTTTATAATACATTTTTGAAGAATTTAAGGACAAATTTAATATTCATTTAGCTTAATATCTTCATATTGATGTTAAAACTGAAGTGCTCAATAGGATTCTTGTAAACATACTTAGGAGTTTGGTAAGTGACCATCCAAAATAATAAGATCGAGTATTAGCTCAAATAGGATTTACATATAATAGTTATAAAAATAGAATTAAAGGTTATAGCCCATTAAAAATTATGTATAAAATCCAACCAATAAGATTTTATTAGTTAAGGAACTTGAGTAAGTAGTAAAAAGAAAGTGTAAAAGGTGAGGGTTTTACTACAACTATCCAAGAGTTACACAAGCAAGTCAAATAGTAGATAGAATTGAGCAAAATTAAGTATAGTATAATTTTTTATATGAGAATAAAATAAGTGAATTTTTATATAGGTCATATATTACATAAAAATATAAGGAAATAATTATTCCCTAATGGGGAACATAACAAGTTAAAGATAAAGAAACTTGGGCCTTGTAATGTCTTAAGAAAATTATCTACTAATGCATATGAATTTAATCTCCCATTTAACATTAGGATATAATTGATATTTAATGTAACAAAAATTTATACTTTTAATGGATATGAAAATTTGAATAAGACAAATGAATACCAAGATGATTAGACCATCAACTGGGAGCAATAGTTACCAAAGGCACAACTAGATCAAATTGAAGCCATTCTAAACAAGAAGGTGGTGAATAAGACTAGAGGAAAGGATTAATTTTAGTACTTGATAAAATTTTAAAACCATCCACTTGAGGATATAACATTAAGGACACCTTATGAGATAGCTAGGCATGGTAGAAGTGTTGAATAACTCATGATTAGGAGCTCATGAATAATTCTTTTGTTCCTTAGTAATCTAATGCAAGTGAATGTAAATAAATATTTTAGTTATGTTTATTTTTGTATTTATAAGGTATAATAGTTTAGGTATAGTCAATAATAATCCTTTCACAAGTTTCATTTGTCTTTTTTAGGTCATTTGGTGGTGTTTTTAGGTTTCCCAACAAAATTAAAAATTCAAAAAAAATATGAATGAATTATTAAGAATTTGAAGGTTTTGGAATGTTGTAAATGTTTTTATCCTTATCTAAGTGGTATTTAGGGTATATCTACATTTTATAAGTGTTTATAAATATTCTTCTCAGTCTAAACCTTTCTTAAAATCAATCTAGATGCATCCAACATAGGTGAAAGGCCAAATTAAGTATGTTTTAGGATTAGTCATAGGTTGTTCAGAGATTCTTATTACATGAAACAAGAGGAAAAAAAGTTTATGCATCAATAAAAATAGTATATACCTTGAAAAAAGAATAAATTAGGATGATAATTCATGAATTCCATGATAAAATCTTAATTATCAGGTTTTTTGGGGATTTTAGTTGATAGTCTATAGGTCTGTCTATCATTCCAAAAGAGATGAATAAAAGAAGATTTTATCATTATTTTCATGAAGTATAATAACTATAAGGATATAATTGAATTTTTTTTATTATCATATGTTATTTTTTCATAATTTTATTATATTTCTTAAGTTACAAAGGTCTACAAACAAGTGTTTTAGTGCCATAGTCTAATAAAGAAGGTATGTTATGTATGTTTTCATTATTTTCTAAGATTAAAATTCATTTTTTCATAGTATAAAAATATATAAGGGTTATAATATAAGTCACATAAGTTTTTTAATATCCATAAGATGTGAAAATTCTTCAAATTTATGCTCTCAAGTTAAGTATAGTCATAAAACCCTACTTTAGGATATAAGCTCACTAAACATTAAATATCTTACAAAAAATCCATCATTAACTTGTAAAAATTTATAGGTGAGTGATATAGGTGTTTATCAATCAGTTCAATTGGTTTTAAGTATTTTAAATATTTAAAATAAGAAATATTTAATACTGTGTGTTCATAGACCACAAATGAGCCTAAAATAAGATTTAATACACTTGTCTTTAAATTTACTTGAATTTCATGTTACAAAAAAATATTAGAATGGTTTTATGAATTGTTTATGGATGTGAAGAATCATTGGATGGTATTAAAATTATGATATTATTCCATTATAGTGTAAAAAGAATAAACATACATAGAAAAAAGGCTACAAATCTATAAGTCAAGTTAGTATATTTAAGGATATAGGATCTTAGGGAGACCATTACACCACTTTTGTGACTATATTGTTTTATCACTCTAAGTACCCTATTGAAAATAAAATTTCTCTTAAAAAGTTTTTGGGAAAAATATGCTTTTGGGGATTCAACTTATGACTCATCAAAATCATCACTTGTTTTAATCTCATTGAGATTATCTAGATAAAAATTATACTATCCTAGATTCACAATTATTTTAAATTAATATTCTAAGAAAATAACTATTCATCTTGAAAATTTACCTCTGAATAATAGTTTGTTCACCAAGTATCACAATGTCTAGCGATGTATGAGAACCATCACCAAGTATTCTCATTTCATTTTGGTACATTTATTTTTAGTAGAAAAGTTTTTTTACTTCCAAAATGAATTAGATGATCTAAATTTTCTTCTCTCGATCACACAACTATAAACCTATTCACTGATCTAGATGCATCCACATGAACATGTAATATTTTTCTCCAATTAAAACAAAAATTGAAATTAGATCCATGAGTAGTCATTTATCTATTTATATAAATGCAATATAGAATTTTAAGTTCCATTAAAACTTATTATCTTTGTGTAATAATTTATTCATAGGTGTTAGAATTTCAATATATTCCTGAATGGATTTATTATAGTATAGATGTGGCCTATAAATAATCACATTTAAAATGTATTTATTTATGGATTTATATATTTTAAGGTTTTAATTGTGTCATGATTGATTATAATACCATCCATACATACCACATGTCTGAGTTTCATACCAAAAAATGTGAAGAACTCATATTTTTTAAAAATAAATGTAACTTATAGTGCTTACATATTTTTATCATCAATCACATCTTCAATGAGTGTTATTTTCATAAGGGAAATACTTAACAATAACAAAATTACACCTCTCATAATTCATGGATGAAATATTTTAATTGAATAATCATTAATCAATAAATTACTATTCAGGAATATTTTAGAAAAAAATGCATTACATGGTAGGCAAAGGATCCCCACACTATTACACATGCATTCTTTTATTGATCCTTTAATACAATGTAAGTATAATGGTATCCATTAAACCCATATAATAAAGTAATAAACTTTATGTCTTCTGATAGCTTCAAGTACCTTATCAATGAATTGTATAGGAAATTAATCATTGACAAAGCATATTTCAGTGTATGATACTCCCCACACATTGTGACTCCCCTATTATATTTCAAATTAATACCATGAGGCTTACCCAATATGAATTTATATTATATAAATGATATGGTATTCCACCATGTGATGAATCTCCAGTTTTAATTTCATTTCCAAATTTGGGTTCAACTTAAAGGGCCACTTTTGATCAATCATGCACATTCCTCAAATTCAATATGTATTTATCTTAATGAAGAATTAACACCCTTAAAATAAATGAATACAGTGGGAAAGACATATTTATAATTACATAAATATTGTATAACCTTGGAAATATGTTGCTTTTACCCTATTTTTTAATTAAAAATAAATATGTTTCTCTAATAGGTGTAAAACTTTATAAATAGAATAATAATATGTATAATAATTAACAATTTGATTTTTCAAACATGTTATTTTTGGAAAAAATTAATAAAACATGTACTTATTTTAAATTAGGATTTCTATATACTTTTTAAAATAATTGAAAGTGGAAATAAGATTAAAAAAAAATTGCTATGGTTACTCAAAATTAAGAACAAAATTTGAAACTATTCTAGACATGTTTATGTTCCATAGATAGTATCACATGTTGGTTGTGTATATTTACTATGGCTTGTTTATGGTGATTATGATTAATTACTAATAAATAAATATATAAAAATTAGAGATATGATAATAACATAATGAAATCGTAATCTAAGAATATTCTTAGATAAGACCACTACCTGGACAACAACATAACTCACTAACATTTATTGACTTCATAATTTTGTATGTTGATTGTGATTATAATCTAACATTTATGTCTTTTATGTATATGTCTAATAAATGGGTTGATATTTATTAATTTTTTTTATCCCACATGGAATTCATTTTTTTCCTTTATTATGGAACTCTTTTATAAGATCTAATGACCATACACATCCTTAAACATCTCTAATCATGCCAAAATTGAAGAGCAACCATGCCAACATAAAGCACACTAGAACAAGCACATTTCACACTCTATCATTTTCACTTAGTCTATCAAAATACTTCATCCACTCACCATAAAATATCCAACAATCTCCACTTTTTTCATTGATGTCAAAAAACATCATATAGCAAAATATAACTCACCTTTTCTCCCTTACATCATTCCCACAATAGGAAATTTCTCCCCCTTTGACATAATGATAATGTGGGAACCAAATGATCTTGAGGACCTGAAAATAATATCAAATAGGAAAGGACCATCTTAGAAAGATGATACAAACTCCCCCTTACTTTGAGCTTACTTCTTCTTACCTTGACAACATCCTTCTTGCTCCATTCCAACACTTATTTCAACCAATAACTAAAACCAATGAAGATAGAAGAAAACACTAAAATATGATGGGACTTACAAATAAAAATCTGATAGGGAATCCCCCTAAGAGTTTTGAGCAATTTCACCACTTGAGCATCTTCAGATCTCAATAAACCATGAAGAACCAATACAAAGGCTTACTAGCCTTCTTTATCAAAACACTTCCATGACTATAAACATAGCATAATATCACTCATTAATCATAAAATATGTTCTAAACCAACTTTAAAACTCTCCTTGAGACATTCATTCTTTTTTCTTTTGGATAAACTGAATAAAAACACTCTTCTTCTTACTAGGCATGTCTAGTCCTCTTGTAGCCCTACCTGAATCTTACAAAGCCTATAAATTTTGGTAGACACACATTATAGACCTAAAAATTCATAAATGGATAAATCTCATATTTCCCCTCAATCATACCAATTTTAATCAACAAGCTCATCCTCTGCAACATACTTCCTTCGTAAACCAACTACCCGATTAGGCCTCCAACTTGACAAAATCTTAAATAACAGAGAACCAAAAAGCTTCAAATCTTTATGAATATTTATTTGACAACCCATTTGTCTCATTAAACAAATTAAGAATCCTTAAACCTTATTTATAAGGAAAGCCACTTCTCTAGTAAAGCCTAAAACTCTAGAATCTCAAAACAAACAAAGTCAACACAACACCTTCTAGTCAATGTCTACCTCTAAAACTTCTTGTACACTTGGAGAAAACCAATAATACTTATGACCAATATTTAATATTTCATACCATTGGGAAAATTAACTTCTTATAACCCACTTTAGGACCTTCAAGTTCTTAAGTACAAATTGGGAAACTCAAGAGCAACCAAAAATCTCTAAAATAGACTTTAACATACCTTTAGATCATAAAAACCACCTGGAATATGCTAAAATAAGGTCAATAGAACTTTAAAAAATAAAAAATTCTCCTTTTCCATATAAGAACCTTCAATCTAACTCTACAAACTATTTCAACTAAAAAAAACCATAGAAACACTTACTTCTCCATTTGAAAGGAGTCTCTTAAGAAGCATAGATAGAGACACCTTTTATACCTCAATGCTCTAAAACAAATAAAAATCCTCATTTTTCTCCTCATCCTTGCTCAAATGATACTTATAGCTCTTCTTCTTCTTCTTTGACTTTAGAGAATAAACTTCTTCAACTAATGTAACATTCTCCATTCCTTCTATGATTAAATTATCAATACATGGAGACAAAATAGATTCATGTCATACCTTTTCATCTAAATAATCTTCCTTGTAGCTTAGATTATCATAACTAGTAACTTTTTCAACAACAAAAAATTGTTCACTTGGATCCATACATACCTTAGAAGTAGCTTCAACCAACACCTTGGGCTTCTCCTTGAGCTTAGTCTCTTCATTGTCAACATGAGCAAACAATGAGACCTCTTGGGACTCTTTAACTTAAGAAGCATTGTCTACCATATCAAATAGGTTACTTGAACCTTCATCCTTAACATGACTCAAACTTAACACCTTTGGTCTCCATGAGTTCATTTACTTTTTATCTTGCACTTTAGGATCTTGATAAAACCTATTTTATCTTGTAGGCCTTTACTTGAAAAATATAGAAATGGGACCTCTTAGTTCACATTTTAAGCACACTAGATTCTTTGTAAAAATATCTTTCTACCTTTCTATAATTAGACAATATCTTACAATGTATCCTAGTTCATAACAACTGTAGCACTCAATATCTCTTGAAGGAAACTTAGCTTGTCTTGCCTTAAGTGGACAACATTTTGCAAAGTGTCCACCATCATGAAAATTAAGGCACTCAACCTTGTTTACACCTTTTGACTGATGACCCCTATCATAGTTCCAAGAAAATTCATTCTTAGTAGGTCTTCTACATTCTCTAACTCTATGCCTAAACTAATTAAAAGTATAGTAGTAACAATTGAAATTTGCATACCTCATGGAATTTAGATATCTGATCTAATTTTTATTTTCTTGCATCACCTTCATTCCTTATCAAATGATTTATCTTTAAAGGCTGATCCACCTTGTCACATTATTCTTCATCTTGTCTTGACTTTCAGTCTTTTATTCTTATTTGTATCTAAGATGAGTCTTATCACTTGGATGCTTTTGATTATTTGTATCTAGGTCACTTGAGCTCTTTTCAAATATCAAAAATGGCATCACCTTACTAGATACCTTCTTTAACTCAGATTTGAATGACTCATTTTCAATTTCATACCCTACACACTCATCTTTTTGGGATTTGAAGATTGAAGACAAGATTTTCAATTAACAACTGAGATGTTTGACCATATCTTCAATTTTCTTAACATCTTCATCCATTCTTGCCTCAAACAAAATAAATTCCTCCTCAAATTCCTTGAGTTTAGATTTCATATTCTTATTGATATTCTTCTCAATCTTTATTTTTTCATGAGCATTAGTCAATTCAGACTCAATCCACCTCATCTTCATTATCATCTAAATGACTCTACGTAGACACCTTCTAATGTGAGCAACTTCCTTCCTCAGCCATGAATAGAGCTTCATCTTTAGTAGAACCATCATATTCATGATTATATTCTAAGTCATTATCTTCACTCTCATCTAATGAGAAGCAATCTTCTTTGGTGTATATACTCTTCTTGTCCTTGAAGTACTTCTTGTTATTAAACCTTTTGAATCCTTTTTTGATTTTATAAAATTAGAAATATTTATTTCCATCATCATGACCTTGATCATGCTCTTCATTATCATCCAACGTATACTTATGAGTGAAATTACTAGAAAAATGTCCTATCTCACCATATTTGAAGCATTTGATGGGTATATTACCTTTATATTTGCCTAAACCTGTTCCTAATTTCCTTGAAATAAAAGCAATTAGTTCATTCTCATCTATATCAAGGATGCCATCATCCTTAATTTTTTACCTTAGAAATTCTTCTTTGTTTGAATTTCAATTTTGAAAGTTACTTCTTTCTTTGGAGGTATATCATCATTCTTCCTCATCTCACAGGTAGTAAGGGTGTCATGCAATTGATCCATCTTCAACTAAGTAAGATCTTGACTCTCTTCTTAGCAAATACTTTCAAATCAAACTTGGGGGATAGATACCTTAATAACTTTTGAACAATATTAGTCTTTTGAAGATTATCTCTAAGACCTCTAATGATGATCATAGTTTTAAATTTATACAAAAAGGATGATACAGTATCTTCTTTGTTCATTTTGAGAATTTCAAATTGCCTTATGTGAGTCTACAAATTAGTAAGATTAACCTTTGAATATCCTTCAAAAATAGTCTTCAATTTATCCCATATTTACTTGGTAGATGTGCAATGAATTAATTTGGTGAATTTAGTTTCTATAAGACAATAAGAGATGGAATTCATTGCCTTAGATTTTTTCTCAAACAACTTCTTGTATACAACACTAGATGGAGGAATAGTAGGAATAACATAACCATCCACAACATGTTGTCATAAATTAAACCCTAGGGACATAATTTATGTCCTCATCCTGGAACTCCAAAAATCATAATTTGATCCATTGAACATATATGTTTGCTTAGTAGATATACCACCTTGCATATTCTGGCTAGCCATTGTACCTTGGATCACTTTCAAGTTTTCAAGCTTTTACCAAAGGACCTTTCTCTAATACCAATTATTAGAGGTAAAATACACTAAAGTGGGGGGGTGTGAATCAATGATGACAAATAATCTAATTCAATTTCCAAAACCTTTCAAATACTTAAGCATGCAACATAAGCATTTATGTTGCATATAGATCATTCATAGTAGTGAATAATAAACATAATACAAGATCATATACACAACACAAGATCTACATGGAAAACCCTATAGGGGAATAAAACCCACTCTCAAGCCTAAAAACACATGGACTATTATACTATAATATGATCACAAACAAGATACTAATCAAGTCCTTTTAATTAAGAACCTTTAGTCAATTCTTTCTAACCTATAACCTTGATCAAGTCCTTCTGATTGAAATTCTTTAGTGAAACCCTATTTCAAAAGGAGAAACTACCCCTAAGGAAGATATAGTCCTTTAGACCCTCCTTAATAATAACACTTCCACATTAGACTAATGTCTTTAACACTTAATGATGGATCTCTTGATTATCTGACAACTACATAAAATATCGATCTCAAACAAATCTCTCACATAGACATGTCACAAACTCTTTCCTTCACTTAAATTTTCCTCATCTACATACTCAAACCTCTTTACATATCCAAAAATTATAAGATCATTATCCTAATATAATAATCATGACCTATTGAGCATACACATAATCCTTAATTTGGTTTTCTCTTTAACACATCCTCAAGGAACTCTACCCTTTCCTCACTCCATAAAACACACACACAAGCCTCTCTCTAATCTCTCCCAACTTTTTTGCCAACAAATCTAGAACCCAAAAAATTGGGTTTCACTATATATAGAGCAATCATGAATTATAAAGTCCATAATAATACTTTTTATCCATAATACATTCCTTCAACCTTAAGACATCTCACATGGGTCACACTTAAGAACAAGCCCCTTTCAAAATAGGCCTAAGTCACTTTTAGGTCCTATGGAGACCCATTCAACTCTTTGACAATTCTCTGAGCATAATAAGAACATAGGACCACTTATAAACACATAGGTCCACTCCTTATGTCCCCTAAGACATCCTCAAAAGATCATAAACACCTTATCTCACCTTTGTGTATGATAAAACAACTCAAATAGAGACCTTATATACAATAACACCATTAATGACCATACAATCAACTTCTTAAGTAATGTTTATGCTCATGATAGACTAATCACACATCGAAACTACTCACAGAGCATCCCCATAGAATACAACACTCCCCAATATCTAATTCACTAAGAAACATTGAAAAAATAAATACATGAGCTCAAATATCCTTCTTGGGTCACTTATAAAACATATATGGAAACACAATAAACTTTACTAGAGCTAAATATATTTGTCTATACATACTTTTAGATCACCTAATCCATATTTCTAGATGCATCTTGGAGTCCTTTACCACTTTGTTTTTTACTACAATATAAAAATTGACTTATATCTAAATTTATGCTCCAAAAACTAGACATTGGTTTTTCCTTCACAATTTTAAATATTCAAATGCAAATAGTTATAGTTAACCTTTGGACACTAAGTTTGAATATCATAAACTCACTACTTAAATCAAACTGCCTATTCATATTTTCTACCACTAGACCCAAAATGTCTAGATGAAAACTATAAACAACCAGATTAATACCACTTATCCACATAATATATAAAATAATAGATAAAATATTAGGGACATATCTCATAATATATAACCACCATATTCATCTTTGAACATCACTATTCATGCCAAAATTGAGGATCAACTAAGCCAACATAAAGCACACTAGAACATGCAAATTGCATACTTTGGCATTGTTACTTGGGCTATCAAAACATTTCATCTACTCACAAGGAAAAATCCATAAAATAAAAATGAAATGACTAACAAATATCCAACAATATATACATTTAAACAAGAATAAATGAGGATAATTATACTTGAAGACAAGGAGAAAAGTTTACTTAGTAGATTTTTTGGGGGAATTTAGTATGATAGTCTATAGGTATATATATTATTCCAAAAGAGATGTGAATAAAATAATATTTTATTATGATTTATATTATATCTAAAAATTATAAATATTTAAATGGATGTTTTTATTTATATCCATTCTTTTTTATAAGTTTATATTATTTATTAAGTTGTAGAAGTTTGTAAATAAGGGTTTTAGTGTCACAGTCTAAGAAAGAAGGTATGTTCTATATGTTTTCATGATTGTCTAAGCTTATAAATAATTTTTAATAGTATTAAAAACATATAAGGGTTAAAATATAATTAACATAATTATTTTAATGTCCATAAAACATGACAATTCTTAAAATCTATGGTCTTAAGTTAGGTACATTCATAAAATCCTAGTTTAGTATTTAAGCTCACTAAAAGTTGAATATCTTATAAATGATCCATCATAAACATCTAAAATTTTTTAGGTAAGTTTTATATGGGTTTTTAAATTTATTAAATTGGTTTAAAGTATTCAAAATATTTACATGAAGAGATATTTAATATTGTGTGTCTATAGACCTCAAATAAGCCTTAAAAAATGCTTAATACACTTGTATTTAAATTTATTTGAAATTTCATGTTAAAAAAATTATTAGAATGGTTTTATAAAAAAATTATGGATTTAAAGAGTCATTTAATGGTATTAAAATTTTGATATTAGTCCATTATAGTGAAAAAATAAGAAACATACCTAGAAGAAAGGTTACAAGCCTATGAGTCAAATCAGCCTATTGAAGTATATATGATCATAAGGACCCCTTTACACCATTAAGTGATATCAGATACAAATATTTGGTTGGATAAAGGTATAAAATATCTCAGTAAAGGTAGTAAGAATAAGCTATGAAATAAAAACTTGTGAAGATGGCAACTAGAGTAAGAGGTAGAACAGGTTAAAAGAAGCAACCTACTATAACAATGTTACTAGAAGAAATGATAAATATTGAAGATCATTTTCAAGACATGGATATTACTCAAATAATGGGATTTGATATATGAGATGTTAGTGACACACAAGAATAAAATCCTCAAGAAGAAGAGGTAGAACAAGAAGGAGAAGAAGGGGTAAAAGAGATATTTATTAGAGATATCATGAGAGTTAGATCCAAACCCAAGATAGAAGTACCTATGTATTAAGGTATCTTGAATGTAGAGGAGTTGGTTGAATAGATCAATTACAATGATAAGTATTTTTAATATGATGTAATAGAGGATGAAAATAAAATTAATTTTCCAGTAAAATATTGAAAGATAATGCATCTATATAATGGGATGGAATTCAACATGAGAGGAGAAGGAAAGAAAAATCAAAGATAAAGAGTTGAGATAGAATGATGGAAAAACATAAAGTCAAATTCATGCCCAAGGATTACCAAAAATATTTATTTAAGAAGCTTCAAAACCTAAGGTTAAAGGAAATGATTTTAAAATAATACATAAGAGTTATATCATCAAGATCAGTGGAGGAATCATACAAATTTTACCTTAAAACATAGGAGAACTTATCGAAAGAAGACTTAACATTTAAATAGTAGAGGCATAACCTTTAGAGACAAAGGACAACATAGTGGTAGGAGTCAACTACAAATCCATAATGAGGAAGCCAATAGTTCATAAAGTTAAAGTCAATCTATAAGAAGTGGTTACTTATTTAAAGGTAGGAGACCTTGTACAAGGGGTAGATGAAGATGATTTATAAGTAGGTGTTTCAAATGAAAAAATTATGGGCATAAGTGCCTATAAAAACATTCAACAAGTTGACATTTCTCAAATTGTCTAAGATGATGAGGATAGAATGGGATCACCTTATCATAAGCATACACCTAAAGTTAGAGAGTCTTTGTTTATAAATGTGGTATTTATTAATAAAAAAAAGGATATAAAGGATCATGGACAAATAAAGGAATTATTTATAACCACCTACAAGTGTAAAGATAAGTGTTGTAAGGTAATTATAAATAGCAGAAGTATTGATAATCTAGTATCTTCAAAAATGGTTGAAAAATTAGGCTTGAAAAATTTAACACGCCCCACTCCTTATAAGGTGTCATGGCTACAAAATGGGAATCAAGTGTTATTAAATGAACAAAACAAAGTAGAGTTTCATATAGGTAATACAAGGATGAGGTGTTATATGAAGTTATGTCAATGGATGTATGTCATGTTCTATTGGGTAGACCTTGGTAATTTGACAAAAAAAGCATACATGATGGGAGAATCAACATGTATACTCTTGATAAAGATGTAAATAACACATCAATACCATTGAAAGAGGATAATTTAATAACAAAAGACAATCCTAAGGTGTTTATAAAAAGTGAAAAAGAGTTCTTGCAATAAATTAGAAAATAAAAGGTAAGTTATGCATTAATTGGAAAGCTTAGAATAGTTATTACAACCATAAAACTAATTGATCTAGCTCTAGAGATACAAAATTTGTTTAATTATTTATTGACATAGTTTTTGATGATTTTCCTAATGAGCTACCTCTAATGAGAAGCATTATCCACCATATAGATTTCATTCTAGAAGCCAATCTACCCAAAAAGGTAGCTTACATAATGACACCAAAAGACAGTGAGGAGATAAAGAAATAGGTATAAGAATTGTTAGACAAAGGCCTAATCAAATAAAATTTAAGTCCTTATGTTGTTCCAAAAATCCTAACCCCTATAATTGATAGAGGATGGAGAATGTACACTGATTCAATATATATAAACAAGATTACAATTAGATATAAATTTTCTTTGCCTAAAATTGATGATCTAATGGATTGTTTATGTGGTGTAAGGTATTTATCCAAGAGAGACTTGAAAAGTGGCTATCATCATATTAGGATCATAGAAGGAGATGAATGGTAAACAATATTTAAGACAAATGATGGAATATATGAATGGATTATGTTGCCATTTTGGGCTATTAAAACTCTAATAACCTTTATGGGGCTCATGAATGAGGTGCTCAAGGATTTCAAAGATAAATTTGTCATTGTTTACTTAGATGACATTATAATATATAGCTAGTCAAAAGAAGAACATCATAAACATATTATAATGGTATTAAATAAGATACAAGAAGAAAATTTACTAATCAATCTCAAGAAGTGCACTTTCATAAAGATAAAATTAATCTATTTAGTATTTTCATTTTCCAAGAGGGATTAAATATGGACAAATAAAAATTTAAAGCCATAGTAGAATGGCCTACTCTAAGGAGTGTATTTGAGGTAAGAAGTTTTCATGGATTCGATAGATTTTATTAAAAATTTGTAAGAAATTTTAGTGTCATTTGTGATCCAATAGTGTAAGCTATGAAAGGAAACAAATTCAATTTCAATTGGCTAGGTTAGTTGAGATAAATTTTCAATTCTTAAATAAAAAGATAACAAAGAATCCTATATTAGCTTTGCCTAATTTTAATAACTTTTTCTAAGTAGAGTGTGATGATAGTGGGATTAAAATAGGAGATATTTTGATCATAGATGGAATACCAATTACTTACTTCAGTAAGAAACTCAATAAGGCAAAGAATAAATACTCAGATTATAATCTAGTTTTTTATGCCATTATCCAAGCCTTAAATAAATGAAGACACTCTTTTTTGACCAAATGCTTTGTGTTATATATAGATAACCATGTATGAAAATTCATTAGTATTAAAATTAAATTGATTCAAAGGCATATGAAATGGATTAAGTTTTACAAAGTTTTTATTTTTTTATTAAACATAAAAGTGGGTAAGTTAAAAAAAATCATTAAGCATGAGAAGTATGATTATATAAGAGTCTCAAGTGAATGTCTTTGTATTTGATTCATTAAAATACATATTTAGAGAATATCCTAATTTCAAGGAGGCCTATGAAGTATGTGAGAATACAATAAGTAGATATAAAATTCCATGGATGGACTAAGTGGTACAAGAGGTACTATAAGTTAAGGTTAGTCAATTATGCATACCAAAATGGCCAATGAGAGAGAATATACTAAATGAAAACATAGTGGTAGATTGGTAGGGAATTTTTGTCAAAAAAATACAATTATTAAATTGAGCTCACATTATTCTTATTATCTAAAAATGAAATCTGATGTAAATAGATTTGTATAAAGGTGTAGAATATGCAAACGTGCTAATAAAAAAAGTCAGCCATTGCCTATTCGTAGTAGGCCATAGGATTCGATGAGTATGGATTTTATAATTGGGATACCAAAGACACATAAAGGTAATTAATATATATTTTTTATGGTTTATAGGTTTTATAAAATGGCACATTTCATATCTTGCACAAAAATAAGTAATGCAACTAAAACGCAAACTTATTCTTTAAATAAGTAGTGAGATTACATGGGCTTCTTAGAAGCATTGTATCTAAATAGGATACAAAATTTATTAGACACTATTGTAGTATAGTTTTGAAGAATTTATGGAAAAATTTAATATTCATTTATCTTACCATCCTTGTATTGATGGTAAAACTGAAATGGTCAATAAGAGTCTTGGAAACATACTCAAGAGTTCTGTAAGTGACCATCCAAACTAATGGGATCAAGTATTAGCTCAAATAGGATTTACATACAATAATTATAAAAATATAGTTAAATGTTATATACCATTAAATATTATGTATTGAATAAAACCAAGAGGATTTTATGAGTTAATTAACTTGAGTAAGTAGTAAAAAGAAAGTGCAGAAGGTGAGGATTTTGCTACAACTATGCTAGAGTTGCATGAGCAAGTTAAATAATAGATACAATTGAGTATAATTAAGTATAGTATAAGTTTTTATATGAGAATAAAATAAGTTATTTTTTATATAGGTTATCTATTACTTAAAAATCTAAGGAAATAAATATTCCATAATGGGAAATATAACAAATTAAAGATAAAGACAATTGGGCCTTCTAATGTCTTAAGAAAATTATCTACTAATGAATATGAGTTTAAGCTCCCATTTAACATTGGGGTATCATAAATATTTAATGTAACATAAAATCATACCTTCAAAGGCTATGAAAAATCAAAGAAGGTACCTAAATACAAAAATTATTAGACCATCAATTAGGAGCAATAGTTACCAAAGGCATAACTAGATCAAATTGAAGCGATTATAGACAAAAAGGTGGTGAAAAAGACTAGAGGAAAGGATTAATTTTTGTACTTTATAAAATTTTAAAATGATCCACTTGATTATATAATAGTAATGACACATTCAGAAATAGCTAAGCATGGTAGCAGTCTTGAAGATCTCATGATTAGGAGCTCATGAATAATTCTTTTGTTCCTTAGTAATCTGATGCAAGTGCATGTAAGTATTTTAGTTATGTTTATTTTGGTATTTATGAGCTATAAAAATTAAAGTATAGTAAATAATAATACTATTCCAAGTTTCATTTATCATTTCTAGGTTATTTGGTGGTGTTTTTAGGTTCCCACCAATATTAAAAATTCAAAAAAAAATATGAATGAATTATTAAGAGTTTGAAAGTTTTGGACATGTTGCAAAGATTTTGATCATTATTTAAGGGGTATTTAAGTTATATACACATGTAATAAGTGTTTATAAATATTCTAATCCATCTAAACCTATCCTAAAACCAATCTAGATGCATCCAACATAGGTGAAAAACTAAATTAAGTATGTTTTAGGATAAGTCATATGCTTTTCAAAGATTATTATTACATTAAACAAGAGGAAAAAAGTTTATGAATAGGTATAAATAATATATACCTTAAACCAAGAATAAATTAGGATGATAATGCATGAATTCAATGAGAAGAGCTTAATTATCAAGTTTTTTGGGGAATTTAGTGTGATTGTCTATAGGTTTGTATATCATTCCAAAAGAGATATGTATAAAAGAATATTATATCATGATTTATAAGAAATATAATAATTATAAATATGAAAGTGAATATTTTTTATCCAGTCATTTTTAATAATTTTATTATATTTCTTAAGTTGGAGAGGTCTATAAAGAAGGGTTTTAGTGCCATAGTCTAAGAAAGAAGGTATGTTTTGTATGTTTTTATGATTGTCTAAGCTTATGAATAATTTTTTAATAGTATTAAAACATAAATAGGTTATAATACAAATCACATAAATCTTTGACTATCCATAAAATGTGAAAATTCTTCAAATTTATGCTCTCAAGTTAAGTATAGTTATAAAACCCTACTTTAGGATTTAAGCTCACTAAATGTTGAATATCTTACAAAAGTACATCATAAAACTATAAAAATTTATATGTGAGTGATATAAGTTTTTATCAACTAATTAAATTGGTTTTAAGTCTTGAAAATATTTACAAGAGGAAATATTTAATATTGTGTGTTTATAGACCTCAAATGGGCCTCAAATAAGGTTTAATACACTTGTTTTTAAATTTACTTGAAATTTCATGTTAAACAAAAATATTAGAATTGTTTTATGAATTTATTATGGATGTGAATAATTAATTTATGATATTAAAATTATGAGATTATTCCATTATAGTGCAAAAATAACAAATAGACATAGAAAAAAGGCTACAAGTCTATAAGTCAAGTTAGTATATTTAAGGATATAGGATCTTAAGGACCACATTACACCAATTTTGTGATTATATTTTTTTCTCACTCCAAGTACTCTATTGAAAATAAAATTGCTCTCTTCCAAATTTTTTGGGATCAAAGTTATAGGGGAAAAATATGCTTTTTGGTCTTTAACTCATGACTCCTCAAAATCATCACTTGTTTTAATCTCATTGAGATGATCTAGACCTAAATTATACCATAATATATTCACAATTATTTTAAATGAATATTCTAATAAAATAATTATCCATCTTGAAAATTTACCTTTGAATAATAGTTTATTCACCAAGTATCACAATGTCTAGTGATGTATCAAAACCATCACCAAGGATTCTCATTTCATTTCGGTATATTTATTTTTAGTAGAAAACGTTTTTTAATTACAAAATAACTTTTATGATCTAAATTTTATTCTCTCGATCACACAACTATAAACCTATTCACTGATCTAGATGCAACCACATGAACATGGAATGTTTTTCTCCAATTAAAAAAAAACAAAAATTGGATCCATGATTAGTCATTTATCTAGTTATACAAATGCAATGTTAGAATTTTACAGTCCATTCAACTTATTATCTTTGTGAAATAATTTCTCCATAGGTGTTACGATTTCAAGATATTTTTTAATGAATTTTTAATAGTATAGGTGTTGTCTATAAATAGTCACATCTAAAATGTATTGATTTATGGATTTAGATATTTTAATGTTTTTATTGTGGAATTATTGATTATAATACCATCCATACATATCACATGTCTAAGTTTTAGACCAAAAAAATGTGAAGAGCTCATAATTTTTAAAATTCAATGTAACTTGTAATGTTCTACACCTTTTTATCATCAACTGCATCTTCAATAAGTGTTATTTTAACAAGGAAAATAGTTACCAATAACCAAATTATACCTCTCATAATTCATGGATGAAATATTTGAATTCAATAATCATAAATCAATAAATTACGAGTTAGGAATGTTTCAGAACAAAATGCATTACTTGGTAGGCAAAGGATCCCCACTCTATTACAAATGTATTTTTTATTGATCCTCTACTATGATGTAAGTATAATGGTATCCATTAAACCCATATAATAAAGTAATAAACTTTATGTCTTTTGATAGATTCAAGTACGTTATCAATGAATTGTATAGGAAATCAGTCATTGACATAACATATTTGAGTGTAATACTCCCCACACATTGTGACTCCCCTATTATATTTAAAATTAATACCATGAGGCTTACCCAGTATGAATTTATATTTTATAAATGATACAATATTCCACCATGTGATCAATATATAATTACATTTTCATTTACAAATTGGGTTCAACTTGTAGGGCCACTTCTAATCAATCATGCATATTCCTCAAATTCAATATGTATTTATCCTAATGAAGCATTAAAAACCTTAAAATAAATGAATAAAGTGGGAAAGACATATTTATAATACCATAAGTATTATATAACCCTGGAAACATGTTGCTTATTTACCTTATTTTTTAATTAACAATAAATATATTTGTCTAATAGGCATAAAATTTTATAGATAGAATATTAATAAATATTTACAATGATTAACAATTTTTATTTTTCAAGTTGTTAAATATATAAACATGGTATTTTTGGAAAACATTAATAAAAAAAATGTACTTATTTTAAATTGGGATTTCTATATACTATTTAAAATAATTGAAAGTGGAAATAATATAAAAAATATGGCTATGGCTACTTAGAATTAAGAATAAAATTTTAAACTATTTTAGACATGTTTATGTTCCATAGATAGTATCACATGTTGGTTTTGTATATTTATTATGGGATTGTTTATGTTTATTATGATTAATTACTAAGAAATAAATATATAAAAATTAGAGACATGATAGTAACATACTAGAAGCATAATCTAAGAATATTCCTAGATAAGACAACTTTGCTTGGACAACAACATAACTCACTGGCATCTAATGACTTCATAATTTTGTATGTTGATTATGATGAGAATCTATCATTTCTATATTTTCTGTCTATGTCTATTGAATAGGTTGAGATGTTTCAATTTTATTTATCCCACATGGAATGTATTTTTTTCCTTTGTTTGTGTGTGAAACCCTAAGGGCACCTTAAAATTTTAAAACTTGAAAAAAGGAGAAGGGAGTGTAATGTATTTTTCTCACCCTAATCACCAATTTATGATTTTCCATTTCCTACATATCGAATTCTCCAAAGTATGAAATCAATCCTACCTAGTTATCCAACCTAGAGTGTCCATGTGATTATTCTCCTTGACTATGTGTATACAATTAGAAATATGTTTTTGATACCAGACATTTATGGCTCTTGAATTGATTTGATATGATTTATAATTGGATTATTGTTTCTCCTTGTAAATTATCTTGAATTTAGAAATGACAGGGTATATTTTATCAATGTGAAATATTATACAATCTAGGAACCAAGTGGGGATAATGGATGACCTTTATGTGTATTTATATAAAAATCTTTTAATAGTTTAATTTATCCAATATTATGAAAATATGAATAAATACCCAAAATATAATTTTTAAATTTTGAATATAATCTTAAGATAGCATGAGACATAACTTCTCTAGTTGGATAGGTCTCCAACAATAGACTTGTCATGAAAAATCAAGCACAACTATCTTGAGGTGGTAGAAGTATGAGGGTAGTAAAAATGAAGTTTTGAGAATTGAAACTAGGATAGTGACCTAAAACATAGGTTTATACCAACAAATAGATAAATGGCATAAAAGAATGAAAAATAAAAGTAATGTATTTGGGTGCAAGTTATGTGGTATAATATGTGTCAATAAGTAGCATGATTAAGTATCTGTGATTAGGTTTATGTATCTACATTTCTACCCCACTTTATTATAGTAACTAAACTTATATATTAAAGTAAGAAAAAATAAACTTGAGTGTGTAAAACACACGTTTTATTGTATAAGAGATTCAAATTATGTAAGGCACTCAAATTTATAAAGCCCTTATGATAACAAATGATGTAGTCATTTTATCCATATTTGAAATTTATAAACTTTGATAAATTAAAAAATTGAGAGGATATAAAGGAAATAATATAGATGTATGGATATGAATCCAAACTTCCATTTATCCTATAAAGGATGATTGGTAGTTGTGACCCCTTGTTGAATAACTTAGATAATTTGAACCAATGGTGAATTGAGAGTGATCAAGTCCTAATTTTGAATAGTTAATCAAGCCCTTGAATTTAAAATATGCATATTCCAACTCTCTATAATGGGGAATAGTAACCAATGTATTAATATAAAAATGTGGAACCATGATGGGTTCACTATAAGTGATTTCAAGGTTATTAAGTGTGACTAAAAATAAATGTACACAACCTATAATATAAGATGGAACCATAAAATGGGTTTACTAGAAGAAATTCTAATGTTGTTGAGTGCCACCAACCTTGAATGTAGATAAATATATTTTTACTTTCATGATTGAAAGAGAATGAATAATAATCATTCCTCTATCATTTCCTCAGTGCTAATTAAATTTTTTTTTGCCTTTTAAATTTTAAATTTTAATATTTAATATGTACATGAACATGTATCATGCCCTTTTTAATTTCAACTTTAAACTTTAAAAATGTGCATAAACAAGTATCATGGCTTTTTTAGTTTTAACTTTAAAATTTAAAATGTGCATGAACAAGCATCATAATTTTGAAATTATAAATTTAAACTTTGCAAATGTGCACGAACAATTATCATGCATTTTGAAATTTTAAACATGTATATAAAAGCATAAAAAAGAATCATGTATTTTTAGTCTTGAAATTTATATATGAGAATGAACAAGTATCATTCCCCTTGATTATATGCCAATGAAATAGAATGTCATGCATTATATGTTCATTTGTAATTATATTATTAGTATGTAACTTTGATCTTGTATATTTTTTAATATGCCCATGCATATACACTCATGTGCATATGATTATGTAATTTGAACCTTTGAAAAGTGAGTGCATATGCATGTCATATGCCCCCATAATTTGTATCAATGTGCTAATATATACCATGTGTTTGATATATTAATTATTTTTATTTTTTTTAAACATCAAATTTATTTTTGAATTTGATCTTTGAATTAAATTCAATCTTTGAATACCTATATTTTAAATTTTTTAAACATATATTCTATCACAAATATATTTTTTCTATTCATAGAAGCTGAAATATCTAAGAAAAATATAATATGATGCCCCATATTGAGATGAGGGATGTATCTTGAAAGTCACTCATCTCAAAATAAGATTGGACTATTTCATGAGATTATTGATATAATCATGTACAATTATGTCATCAGTAAAAGTAATTATCAATTAATCATGTATGTGACATGTTTAGTGTGATTCATACATGTGTTTTTTATATATGGATATAGAAATGATGTACACAATAAAGTTACCATATTTTAATTTAGATTATGAAGTAAACATGCATGATATAGATAATGACACAACTAATCAAACTCTAAAATCATAACAACCACAACACATAATGTCACATAAAAGGCTCAGGGCTGAAAAAAATGGACATAAATATGTCAAAACAATAAATACGAATGGTCACACATAAATTACATTAATAATGTCTCAAATAAGGGACATGTTCAAATGTCACACACAACATAGGACCAAGGGCCTCAAGCAATGGACATGTTCAAAATTTTCACACGGAAATAAAAATTCTCATAGAGATGAGGATGAATTTTTTACACAAGGGACAATGGCCACATAAAATAATAATGCAATGTATAACATATTATGCAATACATTAACAACATTTAAAGAACATATGACAAGTGAAAACTAGTCTATTCTATCTACATATATCAATGTCACATAATATAAAAGTATCACATCCATGTAAAAAAATGTAAAATATTAAATATTACTAGGACACTTGTAATATATGTATCTAAAAATTGTGGATAGGTCCTAGAAAGATATAAACTATGATAATATCACATGTCGAATAAAATTTTCGCAACATAGGCTTCAAAACTAGGCAAAAAGGAATCAAAAATCTAAGAATCCATGTAGATATGTTGTACTATATCACACTCATATACCTCATGAGATTGATGTGTGTATTATTTTACCAAACATCCCCTCTTTCCATAGGAAATGGGGACCCAAACGTTTTTTGAATATGGTCTTTGATTTTGGTATTGGTAACATTGGCATTATATATCTTTATGGACTTGGATTTAACTTTTTGGGAATTTTGAAGTAGACCCTTTAGGACTTTTCCATGATAAAATATATCACAAAGTAGAATCTTCAGATTAATCTCAAAAAATTAAGTACCTTTGGTAGGTTTCCCTTCAGATGTTGTTCCTTCTCTACCCTTCTTAGCCAATTCCTTTGGACATTTTATTCCAAAGAATTTTCACCCTTCATGCCCAATGGACCTATTTTTCTTGATTTATGTAACCTATCCTTTAGGATTTTGGAAATGACCCTTAAGTTTATGATAATACCCTTTATGAAATCAAACTAGTCCTTTTAGCCTCTATGAAGTAGACCTTTTGGATACTTGTTTCGATGCAGCTGATCCTCCAAAGTATTTCTCACCTACCCTTCAAGATCCTCCTAGTTAGCCCTTCAAACTTTCCATATTTGACCTTTCCACTCCCCTTTGGCCTTATCCTTTAGGGAACATAATCTTTAGGTTTCTTAAAAATTACCCTTTGACATCTCAGAACATTTAGAATTAGCCTTCGAACTATTCTTTCAGAACTTTTGTTTTGAGAAATTTTGTTTGATGTAAAATCTCTAAAAAAATTCTTGTGAAGGACACTTCCCTTTAAGAACTCTTGAGCCTAGCCTTTAGATTTTTACAAAGATACAATTAAATATTTTCTAAAAGGTCCATTATGTATATGTAATTATCCTTCAAGAATTTTTGGAAATTCCTTTCATCCTTTTCCTTCAAAACTTTTGTTCTGTACCCTTGCCTTATTCCTTCAGACCTTTTGTTTTGGGCCTTTTGTCTGACACATAAATCCTAAAATAATTCTTTTAGGGTACCTATCCTTCACTCTCCCCTACACATACCCTTAATAATTATGATAAAGTACCCTATGATGTGATCACTAACCCTTCATAACCTTTTTTAAAAACTTCTATCCTTAGACCAATTTCCTCCTAACATGGTACCTAAAAGAATTCTACCCTCCAAGTTAGAGGCATATACCCTTCAGGACTTGTGTCAGATACAAAATTAACCTATGAATTAGACCCTTTAGATAAAAATTACCCTTTGAGGAAATTGAAAAGGTCCTTAACTATGAAAATTAATTCTTTAGAATTAGTGTTTCAGATTCCTCACCATATTGATATATTTCCTCAAAAAAATTGTCCTGGAAATTTTATCTGAAACAAATCACCAAAAGAAATAATCCATCAACATTGAGCTAAGCATATTTCCCTCTATTTTAATCTAAGTACCTTCACTTTTAACCATGCCTTATTTTCATCCAAAAAAGGGTAAAATATTTCCTATTGACATTAATAAAGACCCACACCAACCTGAGGTGAAATTTGAATTGAAAGGAGTAAAGTTAACATTACATATTTATATTTCATGAACTGATGTTTGATGTAGGATCTTTTGTAGGTGATATATATCCATTGGATTCATCATTTTAACTCAAGATATCCTACAATTGAAGTATCCTTGATACCCAGTAGCACATAAGAGCCCTAGTTTCTATTTTGAATGAGCATACAATAGATTGCAAGTAAGCTAGAGCTAAGTCAATCACATTGGTATATGAGTATACATTGTAGGTAGCATATTAAATAAAGTAAGCATGAATGCATATATATGGCATCCTCATCAAGGTCATCACAAGGAACTAATCCTCCTTTTATGTTCTCAATTAAATATTCCACATAGTTCAAAGATAATTTATTTAATGTAGATGTATTTGATAATAAATATAAAAATTACTCATAGCTATTAGATGTTATAGATTTAGTGGATTCCTTTTCAGTAGATGATGAAACAACACTAGAAAACAAGCTATTTGTCAAAGAATTTATAGCTTAAAAACACTAAAGGTTGCATTTTGTTGCTACCAAACTAGAGGTCATGCCATGCATAGACCTTCTCAAGGATTTATTTTTTGTAGGAAAAATATCATAGGATGTTTGTTTGTTTCATTCTAATAGCGATATAGTGGTCACATGAATCTTTGTAGATGATTTTCAAAGTTATTTGTCTCTCACCACACTAAATGCCTACTTTAAGAACCATACCTTAATGTAGTTCAATAAAGATAATTCACTCTAGGGAGCATTGAAATTATGGTTGCTGCCTAATGAAACCATGACATGGAAGTGTAAGACACTGAGTGGATCATTGTTGATAAATAAATTTAGAATGGGCATCTACATAGGTCTAACTCTATTAAATAGATTACATGTTATAACCACTATTAATTTTTAACTTGGATTGGGTACCCTTACTTTATATGATGTTATCACATGGTGATGCTTATTCCCTAGGAGAAATAATTAGTTTTAGGCTAAGGGAGTACTTTTTCACAATGATAGATGTCTTACCCTTATAGGATATATTTATATGATTTCATATCTAGTTGAAGTAGTCATGGGTAAATGTTATAAGGACCTAGGTCATTTATGGTCCCCATCCATAGAATATATTAAGAATATAATATGAAACCATTACCTATTCATGCACATTTATGCTTACTAGAGGCACATGGTTATAATCTATAAGGATGTATACCCTCAGATATGGTATGCTATTTATGGCTCCCCAATGTTGTATATTAGAGGTAAAATTTTGAAGAAATTTATTGGGAAGGGTGACTACTTCCTATATCTAGACATCATAGTTATATTTATTTGGGTAAATAAGTTGGAACCCCTATGTCTTCCAAAGTCAGTACCTGATAAGCTAGCAAAGCTAGAGATAAATTATAGCCATGAAAAAACATAGAGGAAGACTTAATGAGATAAAATAAGGCTTTCTTCTTTAAGATTCTTATCACCATTGGTAGGATCACATACATGGTGAATAAGCATCTTGGTGATGTTGTAATAAATTGAAACTGATATGGTTTCCCCCTAATATTGTGTAGATAATGGGAACCTCATGGGCACATCCAAAAATAGATTCATGGACTCAACATCCCTTATTACCACCAGCCACACTGTTATGATTTTCTCTTTTTGAATTTTGTAACTAATGAGAATGTATTGTAGTGGGCAAAGATAACTATGTTATAACAAGACCATTTGATGATGATCCAAGTAGAGCCCATCATCACCACCAAGGAATTGGACAAATGAAGATCCCTTTTTAGAGGGTGGAAGCATTCAGAATTCTAGAGTGGGTAATATCATGATCAAAGAGCTTTTTATTCTCAAGGACCCCCTTTGAATTAAAGCTAAATATAGTCAAGCAAGAGCCTGAGATTTTATGATCAAGTGTAGGAAGAGGAGTAGCCAAAAGATACCCCATTAGTTTGGACTTTGATGAAGAAGATAGGTATACTCCTTGTTGGTTGAATATTTTTTTGATCAACATATTGATAAACAAAATAGGTCTGATCAGCCAAAGTAAGAAGATTGGTCATCCAAATGTGTAGGTTTACCACATCAAAAGGGGACTAATCTCTCCTCTCATCAAGGGGAGGTTCCCTATGGATATGCTATATATATATATATATATATAGAAAATAATACTCAAGGGTAGGACAAACCATCCATCTCTCTTTCTTTAGATATGATGCATGCAAATCAAAGGAAAAAAATCAAGGGAAATGATAGAAAGCACTCCTCTTCTTTCAAAAGTACTATTCATCAAGTCACAAGAATACTCCTGGTAGTAAAAGCAAAATGTAACTCAGGACGTAACAACCAAAAAATTGAGATGTAGCACAAAGTCTCGACCTAAATTGCCCAAGAGTGAGATATGAAGGACAATGAGGGCACAAAGTCGTCCCAAGGTCCTTTACATAGAAATGAAAAGAAAACACACTAAAGGCAATTATGGGGGCACAAAATCTCTCCATAGTTGACTTTAGGACACCTTCCTGACTACTTTCACTAATTTTGCTTGTTGAATTAAAGGAACAAAAAACATATCAAGGAAAAAGACATAAGAATAGTTTCCCCAACAATAAAGGTATCACAATACAAAGTCTAAAAAGTCACTTGTTTTCTTAATCCAATAAAAAAATATGATCAATAATCTAAGCTCAAAGTCTTTGTAATACCTTTCAATTTGGGTAGAGTTTCATTTTTGATTGTCAAAAAGAGATACATTTACAATAGAAGAGAGTCCCTTATATAGCCTCTTCAAGAAGGACTCAGGAATAGTAACACATCACGTTGCATTAAATTGTGTTAAGAAGATAGGCTAGAATTTAGGGGCATCTAGCAATTTATTTTTCTCAATGTAGAGAAACAAGTCATGCTATTAAAAGTTTACATCTTTCAATGTCCACCTAGCAGTCTAATCTTTCTTCATCATTCCTCCTTTTCTAGTTAATTGAATCAGGTCCTTGATTCGATTTGATGCTTTGTTCCTTAGTCACTTCCTACTGATCTTGGCCTTAAAGCCTTTGAATGCATTTAGGTCCACACTTTACAAGGATCAATAGCTATTTCATTGTCACAACTTTGACTTTCATGGGCATGTCACTATGTTTTCAATGGCTAGTTCGTTGTTCTTGAATTTGACGTCTTCAAGCACATCACCCCTTGGTCTTTCTTCAGTTTTCCTATTTTGCATCCTCCCAAAGGGAAGGTGACCCTTCAACTTTGGGGGAGTGTCCTTTAAGTTGGCAGTTGAGAGTCCCCCACAAGGGCACCTGCCCTTCAGGGTCCTTCGACGGCCTTTTCTTTGGAGTCCTTCAGAACTTTTCCCATTGACTTTTTTCACAGACATTTTCCTTGAGCTTTTTCGCAAGAATTTTCCTTGGGCTTTCTACACGGGCATTTTCCCTGGGCTTTCTACATGGGCATTTTCCCTGGGCTTTTTCCACGGGAATTTCCCCATGGACAAAAAGTCTACAGATAAATTGTTGTGGACAAAAAGTCTACGATAATATTGCTTTGTTCTTTGAATTTGAGAAACTGATTCTTTTGATTGAATCCACCTGCAGAAGCCTTTGAACCTATATAAATGAACCTACCTATAGAGTCCGTAGAAACTAAGTCCGTAGTTTGCTCTAACCTTGAAAGAGTCTATAGAAATTAACCTATAAATCCCATTGAACTTGGCCTACAAAGTCTGTAGATTTTCTTTTCCTATAGAGTCTGTAGATTTCTCTTCCTACAAAATCTATAGATTCAAGCCTATAGAGTCCATAGATTCTTGAGAAGCTTGAAAAATGAGGAATTTGAATGCCTAGGATAAATTTTAGAAAGGGAAGAGACAATTTTGGTCTGTAGGACCAAAATAGTTCATTTGTTTTCCGAAAAATGAGTGATAGTTTTGGGGGGCAATAGTTGGCTCCAATTGGGGAACTTTTATCAATTGCAAAAAAAAATTGAAGGGAGTAGAATCTAGAATCTCTAGTGTCTTCATGTGTACCATTGGGCTACAGAGTCATGCTACCTAAAATTGAAAGGCATAAAAAATGGCAATAAACAAAGCAAAATAGAATTAAAAACTATACAAATATACATTTATACAGATGTAATCATCTGATACTTCAAGAGTTGAAGTGTTTTAGATGCTACCCATTGTGAGGTAGAGAAAAGAGTCTGCCATCTTGATATTTTAGTAGAAATCTATTTTCACCAATGTGTTGATGAGTTATAAATGGGCCTCTCTAGACAGATTCAAACTTTTGATGCATCCCTTTTGGTTCTCTCCTTTTGTCCCACAACAAGACTTGATCCCCAATCTAGAAATCATAATTTTTGGCCTTCTAGTCAAAGAGTTTCTTTACCAGACTTTGATGAGTAGCAATTCGGTCCACCACCATGGTTCTCTATTCATCCAGCTCAGTCAGGCACATGATTCTCTTATCAAGAGAGCTTTTATATGTCTGATCTTCAATTGCCTTTGCCAATTTCAAGGCTGGCAATTTTAAGGTGATTGGTATCTCAGCATTGATATGATAAAGAAGTTGAAAATGAGACATACCAATTTGTCTCTTTGGAGTGATTATGTTTGCCCATAGAGCATCAACCAATGCTTTATGCCATGTCATTTGATTGTCATCTTCTAGATTCTTGATGATAGTTACCAGGTTCTTATTACTAGATTTAGCTTGTCCATTCCCTTATGGAAAATAATTAGAAGAGTGAGAGAGTATAATTCCATAATTGAAAAAAAATTGTGTAATCTCTTGGGAGGTGGAACAAGCTACATTGTTAGTAACAATTTTGGTTGGAACTCCAAACCTGGAAATGATATTCTCTTTGAGGAAATTTCATACAACTTCTAAAGTATCATGCTTAGTTGGGATTGCTTCTACCCACTTGGTGAAATAGTCAGTTGCTGTAATGACATAATCATGTCTAGCACTTAAAGATAGGTTTATAGTTCCAATAAAATCAATCCCCCATTGCTGGAAAGGTTCTTCTATGATCGCTGGCTTGAGAGGTAGGGTAGCTAACTTGGGTCTGCCAACAAATTGCTGGTAGAGTTCACATTTTTTCACCCACTTATAAGCATCTGGGAAAAGAGTTGGCCAGTAATACCTAGATCACATAATCTTGTGAGCAGTCACAAGAGTAGAAAAATGTCCTCCACAGGCTAGATTGTGGAAATATTTCAAAAGTAAGCTTTGTTTCTCTTTGTCTACACAGTGAAGGAATACTCCATCTATGCTTCTCTTATACAAGACATTATCCCAAAGGACAAAATTGTCAGCTTTCAACTTGATAGTCCTCCTTTCTTTATAAGACAAATGAGCAGGACATTCACCATAAGTAAGGAAATGAGAAATACCTAAATACCACTCATTGGTAGTGTTTACAAAAAGGGCTATTGGAGTATCTTCTACATCAACTTCTACATGTTGTGTATCTTTAGCTTATTGTCAGTAATTAATTAGCATAGGCCTTTTCCCCTGACTAGCTTTGTTGGCTTGATGTCTAGATCAAACTCTTGGATCTTTGCAATCTAATTGCCTCTTTTCATCCCAAACTCTTCCTGAGTTAATATGGACTTGAATATAATATTAAGAACTAAGGTAGTAGTGTGTGAATTTAAAATATAAAAGCAGAAATGTTTGACTGCTTTCACCAACGCATAAGTTTGCTTCTCTAAATTTGAATACTTCATCTCATGGGTTTTGAGAGGGCAACTCATGACAGAAATAGGAGATTCCATACCTTCCTTATCTTGTTAAACAAGAATTTTTGAAAGCATGTGTTTAGAAGCATAGCTATATATGATGAAATCTTTGTTGTAATCTAGACAAACCAATGTAGGAGCATGGGCAATGGCAGTCTTGATATCCTGAAATGCTGACTTGCCTTCTTTAGTCCAGATGAAGATGGTCTGCCGTTTCATCATGTTCACAATGTGTCTAGTCTTCTCAGCAAATTCAGGGATGAACCTCCATAAGAAATTCACCTTTCTGAAGAAAGAGTGAAAAACATTTTTACTTGTAGGCAAATTAAGTTCTTGAATAGACTTGACTATGTCTGAGTCAATCTTTATGCCTTGTTTAGACACAATGTGTCTAAGGAGTTTCCCTTTTGTTACTCTAAAAATAGACTTCTTGGGGTTTAAGGAAATACCATTTTGGTGGCAACACTCCATCACTTATGTAAGTGGCATACATGATCAGATCGATGCTTTAAAAAGATAGTCAAGTCATCAAGGTATACCACTATGAATTTACCTATCTCATCCTTGAAAGCCAAGTCCATTACTCTCTGAAAGGTAGCACCAACATTTATCAAGCCAAAAGGTATCCTTCTATATGGAAATTTACCCCAAGGTGTGGTGAATGCAGTCTTGTGTTGGTCTACTTCACCAACTTCAACTTGATTATATCTTGAGAAGCCATCCATCATTGATAACATCTCTGAACCTATCACTATTTGAAGCACATGATCCATGATTGGTAAAGGATAATTATCTTTCAAAGATGACTGATTCAGATTCCTTAAATCTATGCAGATGCAAATTTCACCATTCTTCTTCCTTATAGGCACTATGTTTGCAATCCATGTGGAATGACAGATTGGGAAGATGATTCTAGTATTTAACATTTTTTGTATCTCAGACAAAATAGTACCTGATATTTTTGGATTGTATTATCTAGATTTTTGCTTATAGGGCATTGAATCAACCTTGAGAGGAATGTCATGGCAGATTTCATCAGGTTTGAGAGACTTCAGGTCTTCATAAGAATATGCTAGGACATCCATGTATTGATGGAGTAAAATAGAGAACTTGAATCTTTATTTAGGGGTGCAACACTTACCAATGTTAACCATCTTTGGATTTTCTTTAGTAGTCAAATTACTTGATCGAATCCCTGGGAGAAACTTGAATTTATTTGTTGTTGCTTGATGAATCTATCATGTTTGTCAAATAATTTCTCAAGAGAAACCAAGCCTTTGGGAATTTTATTTCCTTTTAGCTATAATAATTCTTCATTTATATCTAAATTGGATTCAGAGGCTCATACATACTTCTGAGGTTCACTACCTTCAAAATGTAGTTATTCAAAATTATCTTTTTGTTCTAGGAAGGCAATGATTTGATGATCATCATTGAATACTTGCCAATGATCAACATTGTCAGGAACACTTGGTCTATAGATTAGCTCAATAGTATACATGTCTTCTTTAAAATCTGAGTGAGGAACTAAAAGAGTTCTTGAAATAACAAGCACATCAGCTCTGTCATTAGACTCTCTGGGTATTGAAAAAATGTTGAAAGCATCAAAGCTTTCAATTTGGTCCCAAAATAAGTTGCAGTAATGGCATAATCTTTCATTCTTAGTTTGGTATAGATTTCTCACTTGACAAACCACTAATTCCACATCCCCTTTTGCATGAAGAAACCTGATGCCTTTTGCTTGAGCAACCTTCATTCCAAGTAACAAAGATTCATATTCAGCTGTATTGTTAGTGTTTCTAAATTAGATTTTTAAGATGAAGGAAACATATCTCCTTGAGGAGATATCAACACAATCCCAGCTCCCGAACCAGTAGAGGAATAGCTACCATCAAACTCTAGAGTCCATACCTCATCAGATACTAATTTTTCTTTAGACTTTCCTTCATTAGAGAGGGAGGGTCCTTCTTCATTTGTATTGCAACCTACTAGTTCTTCTGCTATTCTAGTTGAACTGATTTTTGGGTTGGCACTTTCAAGTATTTTATCAAATGTTTCATGCATTTCATCTGTAGATAGAAAGTAGTTACCCATACCTACGGATTCAAAAATAATTTGAGCTTCAGGGGTTGATGTTTGGGTGACCACATATTTTTCCTCTTTTTTAGGGAGCAACCTCTTCATTACGCCTTGTATATGGATCCTTGTCTCAGATAGGTCCATGCTTAGTTTTCCTCCCACATCCTTGCAAAAATTTCATCCAAGCAAAATGCCATAGGATGCTGGGACGTTAGTTACCATGACAATCATCTTGATTCTCTTGTTTAGAAAGACTACAAATGTAAATTAGGCATCTTTGATTTGCCCCAACAATGGTACTTGCTTTTTCTCCATGGAGAAACATCTCCCAAAGGTTTTGGTTAGTGTGAGACCCAGAGACTCAGCTACTTTAGCAGGCATGACATTGTTAGATGCACCTGAGTCTATAATATAGTTACTCAACTTGTGACCATTTATTAACAAGGAAACACAAAAAGGTTCTATTTTTCCAAGAGCATCTGGAGAAGTAATGACAATATTATTTAGAATGGGCATGTTCTTTGGTGAATCAGGAGTTACTTTTTTAATTTTTTGTCTTGTAGGGATGCTTTGGTTCTTGACACATTAGACCAACTTATCCAATTGATTAGGATTAGACTGCAAATATTCAAATTCAGACATTTGTATTTTTGTATTTTTGACATGATCAATTATGTCAAATGGCTAGATTGATCTAGGTATAGAGGAAGGTATTTCAATCTTTTGAGATTTAGGAGGAATGGGAGAAGGGTTGGTTTACAAAATGGGAGTAGAAGGTGAAGGTGAAATTTATGTATTTACCTTTTGGGTGATCACCAGATCCTTTGACTAAAAAGGAAGAGTGGTTCCATGCTTAGCAATTGTAATTATTAGTTGAGGTTGCTCTTCTATCTTCTCTTTATCAACTTGTTGGACTGATTGGTTCTTGGACTTGGTAAATACTGCACGTGATCCATCAAAAGCTTCTCCTTTGCTTTTAGGTTCATCCTGGTAGTTTAGGAAACTAATGTGGGAGTCACCAGCTGATTCTTATTGATTTTCTATAAGGAGATCAATGTCATTTTCTTGATTCAATTCAATCCAAAAAGAGAACTCTGATTCTACTTCAAGATATCCCATTACTGAATTGGTTGGATGAGCTTCTAGGGTAAGTTTCCCTTGTGGGGAAGGAAGACAATTTTATTGCCTTGATTCCTAGAAACACTGCCTTGATATGACTAATTTGGGAATGTCCTTCTTGGCATATCTCTATATGAAGGAGTAGAAGACATTCCTTACACCATTTACTTTTTGAGAGCAAGCAACTCATTTGCCAATTTTTACACCATTGGTTCTGTGGTGCTTATAGATGCATACTTAGAAGATGATGAAGGTCTATTTCTATTTGGATCTCTTCTTATCTTCCCTGCTAAGATGAGATCATCTTCTACCTTAGTGGCCAAATGTTGAGTTATAACAAGATCTATTTGACCAACATGTCTCAAAAGAAAACTAACTTTAGGCAACTGAGAATTAATGAAGAAGCATTTGAGATTCTTAGTTGTAGGTCAAGAAATTATAGGAATTCTATTCCTAATTTTGTTAAATTGGGCTATGAAGTCTCTCATTGGTTCATGAGGCCCTTTCTTCATCTGTGTAAGTTGAGCCAGAAGTGCATGTGCATCCTCTACAGGTTTGAATCTAGCTTCAAATTTAGCTTTGAGGGTATTCCAATCAATTATTGACCTTACTTGTAGATGATAAAACCAATCTACAGTAGCACCTTGTAATGTTTCTACAAATAGCCTAACTACTACATCTTTAAATTCTACTCCACTTACTCCACAGGCTATGCTGAAGGCTGCAATGTGTTCATCAGGATGAACTTTCCTATCACCATATAATTTGGGGAAATTCTTCCTTGAACTGCATGGAAGCTCATGTGGAGGTGGAGTAAGATTGAGAGGACCAAAAGCATTACCCTAGGGGCCTTGAACTGCCATTATAGGATTATGAAAAGGAGGAATAACAAATCTTAGAGGGGTAATTATTGGCAAAGCTTTATCAAAAACAAAAGTAGATACTTCATGTAGCAATGGAGATTTGACTTTAGTAGGAGGAAATCTCTTGGTTAATTCGAGATGAGATGGTGAAGGAAACATATAAAAATCACTTTGCTATACCAACTAGAATATATGTTCAATAATACATTTAACCCTTTAGCTTCGTGTATACCTTGAATCTGCTAGATTGTGAAACAAAAATGGAAAAGAATTGACCTTGCTTTAGTTTAAAGCTTGAGGCTTTAAACTATGCATTCTTTCTTGGTTAGTGTGGAGGTAAATGGTAAGGCTATAAATGGATAATGGGTTATATCCCCAGTGGAGTCACCAAAAATTGTTGGTTGAATATTTTGTCGATCAGTGTAGTGATAAACAAAATAGGTTTCATCAGCCAAAGTAGGAAGATTAGTCATCCAAATGTGTAGGTTTACCACATCAAAAGGGGACTAATCTCTCCTCTCATCAAGGGTAGGTTCCCTATGGATATGTGATATATATATATATATATATATAGAAAATAATACTCAAGGGTAGGACAAACCAGCCATCTCTCTTTCTTCAGAGATGATGTGTGCAAATCAAAGGAAAAACTCAAGGGAAATGATAGAAAGCACTCCTCTTCTTTCAAAAGTACTATTCAACAAGTCATAAGAATACTCCTAGTATTAAATGAAAAATGTAACTAAGGACGTAGTAACCAACAAATTGACATGTAGCACAAAGTCTCCACCTAAATTTCCCAAGAGTGAGATATGAAGGACAATGAGGGCACAAAGTCATCCCAAGGTCCTTTACATAGAAATGAAAAGAAAACACACTAAAGGAAATTATGGGGGCACAAAGTCTCTCCACAGTTGACTTTAAGACACCTTCCTGACTATTTTCACTAATTCTGCTTGTTGAATTAAAGGAACAAAAAATATAGCAAGGAAAAAGACATAAGAATAGTTTCCCCAACAACAAAGGTATCACAGCACAAAGTCTAAAAAGTTACTTGTTTTCTTGTTCCAATAACAAAATATGCTCAACAATTTGAGCTCAAAGTCTCAGTAATACCTTTCAATTTGTGTAGAGTTTCATTTATGATTGTCAAAAAGAGATACATTTATAATAGAAGAGAGTCCCTTATATAGCCTCTTCAAGGACTCAGGAACAGTAACACATCATGTTACATTATATTTTGTTAAGAAGACATGCTATAATTTAGGGGCATCTACCCATTTTTTTTCTCAATGTAGAGAAATAAGTCACACTATTGAAAGTTTGCATCTTTCAATGTCTACCTGGTGATCTGATCCTTCTTCATCATTCCTCCTTTTTTGGTTAATTGAATCAGGTCATTGATTTGATTTGATTCTCTATTCCTTAGTCACTTCTTACTGATCTTGGACTTAAAGCATTTGAATGCATTTGAGTCCATGCTTTAAAAGGATCAATAGCTATTTCATTGTTGCAACTTTGATGTCTGCAAGCACATCACTACATTTTCAATGGCTAGTTCAATGTTCTTGAATTTGACATCTTCGGGCACGTCACCCCTTGGTCCTTATTCAGTTTTCCTATTTTGCATCCTCCCAAAGGGAAGGTTGGAATCCAAGAGTCCTTTGGTGGCCTTTTATTTATGGTCCTTTAGAACTTTTCCCGTGGACTTTTTTCATGGACATTTTCCCCAGGCTTTCTACACGGGTATTTTCCCTAGGCTTTCTACATGGGCATTTTCCCTAGGCTTTTTCCACAGGCATTTTCCCATGGACAAAAAGTCAATGGAGAAATTCCCATAGATAAAAAGTCCATGAGCATATTGCTTTGTTCTTCAGCTTTGAGAAACTCCTTCAAGCTTTCTTCCCACAACCTTTTCGAATTCTTTCAGACTTTTTGTCCAAAGGAATTCCTTTGGACAAAAGTCCAAAATAATTGTGCCTTAGTCTTTTTTGACTGCCTTAAACAAAAATTTGAAAGAATTTACCTTTGTGGCTTCCTTGAAAATGACCCTTCCAAAGGGTGCTTTTGTCAACCAAGTGCCCTCCACAAGGGCACTTATCCTTCATGAGGCTCTTTTGAACTTTTGTATTATACCGCTCCTTTGAACCAACCATTGAACTAAGCTTTGAAACATGATTTGAACCAAGTCAATGATCCCTTTGATTGAACCAAGCTGATGAACCAAGCTTTGAACTAAGCTGATGAACCAAGCTTTAAACCAACTGAGTGAATCGTTTGATTAAACCAAAGCATTGAACCAACTATTGAACCAAGCTTTGGTTCAATGGTTCATTCCCTTTGATTTGGCTAAGTCCTTTTGATCTTCATTGAACTAAACATGTTGAACTTGTTGAACCTTGAACCCGTTGAACCTTTAAACCAAAGTGGTTCAATGGTTCAATGGTTTAAGCCTTCTTCTCTTTGATAAGTGTTTTGAAGCCATTGAACCTTGAAGCAGTTGAACTTTGAACCTTGACAAAGTGCTTAACTCTTGCCAATGATGTTGAACCTTTGAACTTGTTGAACCTGTTGAACAAAAATGGTTCAAGGTTCAATGGTTCAATGGTTGGATCCTTGTTTAAATGCTTGCCAATGGACATTTTTGATTGAACCAAGGCACTTAACCAATATTCAAAATGACTATGTGTTAGAAACTAATTCTTTTGATTGAACCTACCTATAAAAGCCTTTGAACCTACCTATAGAGTCCGTAGAAACCAAGTCTGTAGTTTTCTCTAACCTTGAAAGAGTCCATAGAAATCAACCTATAAAGCCCATTGAACTTGGCCTATAGAGTCCATAGATTTTCTTTTCCTACAGAGTCCATAGATTTCTCTTCCTATAGAGTCCATAGATTCAAGCCTGTAGAGTTCATAGATTCTTGAGAAGCTTGAAAAATGAGGAATTTGAATGCCCAAGATAAATTTTGGAAAGGAAAGAGACAATTTTGGTCTGTAGGACCAAAATAGTTCAAATGTTGTCCCAAACATGAGTGATATTTTTGGGGGACAACACTCTTGATACAATTTTGGTTTCCATTGATACCCCTAGTATTTCTCATATTTCATTAATTAGGGTAGCCCCTACATAAGTAATAGTCCCTTCCTCTCATGATTCTCTTACTAGAGAGAGGGCTCCCTTAGTTTATGTTAGGAAACCAAGGACCTTGATAAGAATTCCAACAACATATGTATCTATAGGCATGCCTATGCCACCTCCAAAATTACAATCAAAAGGAGATGAAGCTATCATACAAGAATATATAGAGGACTCAGATGAGGAGGCTAAATTAGAAGAAGCAAAGGCTCTAAGTTTCCATGACACTCCCATCGAGCTACAACTTCAAGGTACCACAAGCATCCATAACTTTTATTTCCCCTTAATTTCTATTGTTGATACCCCCATATTCTCTATATAATTTTGTATCATCTCATCCACTCCTCTCATTGATCCCTCCACCACATATTTTCCCACAACCATCCCTTTTATACCCACTATTATTGTTGTTGTGTGAATTCATAGAAAGAAGAAAGCATCCAGGAAGGTGTTGACTAATTTTTCCACACCCTAATTACATTTTCAATCCACACAACTCTCCCTCCCACTCCCCACTTCCACTTATACTAAGGAAACCACTGTAACCAACACAAGAAAGGGAAGGAAAGCAAAGAGATACAATGTGGTAGTCCACCCACTTCCTCAAATTGGAGGAGTGGACTAGTCTAAGATTATATGGCCTTCCTTGCTGGATGTATTGACAAGGATATCCAATAAGCAAAGGAAAGAAGAGGAGGAACTAGAATAGGGAGTTATTGTCACAACCTTTGATACACTTGGAAATAACCCACATCAGGTGATGTAATTAAGGCAACAAGCTTCACAAAGGCCTAGTTACAAGATGACTAAGTTACCCTCCATAACTACCTTGTCTTATCCTCCCAATGGATCTATCTAAAGGATCAAGAAAAATAAGATTGAAGATGAATATGGAGCCAGTATTATATTTAAAAAATAACTAGTGTTCTCCCTCACAAAGAGGAAGAATAGGTATCCAATAGAACCTATTTTTAAGAAAATCTCTTAGACTAGGCTCAAGCACATAAGGATGTAGTGGTGGTTATCCATGAAGGGATAAAACTAGCTCATCAAGAACTAAAAGAAGTGTCAGAACTATGGGTACAAATTGGGTAACTCAAAGAATAGTCAACAACCATGCATGTTCTTATAAGTATAGAGGCTGAGGTAAGAGAGGCTACTTTAAAATGTTATGGATCCCTAGAGGCCATGGAATTCATGAAAGCAAAGATGGCACCTCATACAATCTAAACTATTCAACTCTAAAACTACCTAGCTTGGGATAACATAAGGATCAAAATGTTACTTTCCTACACAAGTAACTCACTATATAATCACTTAGACCTAATGACTACATTTGAGGCATCTAATGCCCTAAATCTAGTAATCATTAGACATGAGGAGGTAAAGGAGTGGTTGAAGGTGGTTGCAGCCATGATCTCAAATTACTAGGCACACAAGGCCCAACTTCAGATTTTGAATGATTTCAAGTTATTCAAATTAAAATATTTTATGGGTAGGTTAATTTGTAGAATCAATTTTGATAACATCATCCTTGAGGTGATACATAATTTCAAGTGGAGCATTCAGGGTTTGATGGTGGAGGATATTGAAGTGGAACTAAGCAAGGTAAGAGGGAAGGTGATAGAGGTGGACATCTTTAGAAGTAAGTTTCAACTTACTAAAGATGAACATACGAGACTCCTCAAGTAAACAAGTAGTGTCCACTAACCTTCACTCCTCATTTAGACATTATTTATCAACAATATGAGGTAGTAGATAAATTTTACAAGGACAATAAAGTGAAGAAGAAGTAGGTTTCTACTAGTAGATCCATGCCTTCATATTTTACTCCAACTAAGACCCATGCAACACTCTAGCCAACATAGCCCTAGCCTAAAATGCACCTTAGTTTTGTAGTGGTCCTTGTTTAGCTTCCTCTGGGAGATTAACTTATTATTTTGTACATGCACATGTTGCATTCTATTGTAAGGTCAATTCTTTCTATTTATAACTCCCATTCAGTTTTTGACTTTGGTTAGAACTACATGTTTTAACCACTTCATGTAAATGTTATGCAAAGACTTAGAGGATGAGGCAAACCCTCCCCATGATCTATAAATACTTTTGTATCACCACCTCAAAAGTGTGAAATAATTTTGGAATATAGAGCAACAAGCCATTTTTGATCATCAAACATAGTATTCTGAGTTTTGTATTTCTAATTCTATGTAATTAGTAGTTTTTTTATGGGTGTTTGTTTCAATAATCTTCAAGTGTGCTAGTGATATGAATAGATTATTGATTGATTTGATTATTACATAGATATTATATGTGTAAATAACTATTAAATATTGGTGAATATTGATTAAAATAACCACATTAAAGATTGAATCATATTTATGGAATGTGTATTTATGTATTCTTGATATAGTTTTCTGAGTGTGTGCTAAAACAACCTATGATAATTCACTCTGCTTGAGCCATAATCTCCTTTTAAAGGGTGTGAAATAACTGACCTAAATTGAGCAATCTTTTTCTAAGGCTAGTGAACTTCTTATACTTGTGTTCCATAGATTCTGTAGTTTTACCTATTTTCATGTGTGAACTTGTTGCTAGTAACATGTAATAGTTTTAAGAGAACATAGGTCTATCTAGAATCCATTCATATAATTGGTTTTTTAAAGACCATAGGAATATATTTGTTTTCTACCTTACCAATTCTTTGGTGTTTATTATAATAATCTACCCACCTTAGATTAAAATTCGGCCACCTATCCAACTCACCTAGGAGACCATCTTCTTGTAGGAATCACACCTCCATCCAAAAAACCTTGTCAAAAACTTACATACTTTACCTTTATTCCATCAATAGGTTAAAAAAATAACTTACCTACAACTTGTGCCATGGAGTGGAGTTTACCTCCATTGAAATCTTAAAACATTAGAGGTTGCCTCATCAACTATGGTGTGAATAAAACCTACATCAATAGTTAGTTGGTGCTAGAAGGAGGGACCCAATTTCTTCCCTATAATAGAGGTTAAACTTTGTATAGAGTTTCACTAGAATCACCCAAGAGAGTAACCAGATATAATTCCTAGGATGGTTTATTAGTATCATCCTTAGAGAGCCATAGAAGACCTAGAGCTGCACCAACAACTCTAGTTTAGAGCAACCCACTTTTGCTAAGGCAAACTTCACCCATAATGAATGTTTTGAGTGCTAATCAATCAATGGCCTATAAATATCCATATCTAGTTGTATCTCCAATTTCTATCCTAGGGGATGTATATGAGCTTCCCTAAAACCCTAAAAATAATACTTGGTGACCTTTGCTCTTTTAGGAGCAAGGATAATAGGAGAGCATATTATGGCCTTTAAATCTGCACACAAATTGATGAATTTAGTAGATAAAGATGTTGCATGTTAGTTATTTTTGTTTACTTTGATGGATGCAACTTATGATTGGTATTTAAATTTAATGGAAAATTCCATAACCTCCTGGGCATAGTGCCAAGAAATTTTTCTTACATAGTTTAGATATTTCACTAATCTAGGGATGGTATACCAACACTTCGCTAACATCAAATGGGAACCCAAAAAACTTGTTCATGTGTTCAATGCAAGGTGGTAGAAGATGTACAATTATTTGACCCCATATTATATACCACAACTAACATTAACATTAGAGATATACAAGAGTGTCTTAGACCCTATCACTATAGTATTCTTGAGAAGGATTGTTGCCACCAATAATATAGCATTAGTGTTTAAGGAAGTAGTCAGTATTGATAAGCAACTCAATCCCCAAACACCTATGACAGACAATATAAATAATGGGTTCTTGGTGCTCAATCTAATAACATAGGTGAAGCAAAATGTACCTACATATAATCATAGCTAGTTATATGAATTTACCATACTGACACATATGATGAAACTAAATCATGGCTACCTAAACACTCACATGACAAATAATGGTTACCATCATAATCAACAAGAAGGTACTCCTCTTATAACTATTCTAAAAAGTACAAATTTTACAAAGGTTACATTAGACTCTATCCAAAAGATGGTTCAGAAGTTAAGTAATGACTTTGTGAACACGCAACAAAAATTAGGTAATACCAATACCCATATGAGGAACTAGAACACTAGGTTCCTGAGATATAATAGGCCCTTTAATCATCCTAAGAACTATGTTAATTAGTTTGGTAAACTCCCAAAAATTAACATCACTAAAAAAACTCTCCCTAATTGGTGTAGAATACACAACACACCCCAGTATGGCGAGATTGATTCTGTTAAATTCTATATAACATTATAGGTATTCTAGAGATAGGTGACTAGGTAGGATTAGATGAACAATCCAATAGAATCTCATCAAGATCCATGAACTACTAGCACAACCATATTTTTTGAGACTCACAAATTTCCCTTGCAAAGAGTAGATGATAATGAACTTGAGGATAATTTAGAAGAAGTACATGTTTTTCAATAGTTTTAGAGGGGTGTATATATTCTATGGAACATGCAACCTCTAACCACCTCAACTCCTAAAAATACCACATCAATTCCACCTAATCCTAAGGCAAATAACAACCCCAGTCCTCCAAAAGGGAGTGATTCATTACTAAGCAAAGATCAATCAAGAACATTATGTGGATACAACATCATGGAAGATATGAAGAAAATAAAGGTGAATATCACACTTCACAAGTTGGCTCAAATCACATAATAAGAGTTACTATGGAGATTCGTCACTAGAAAGATGCCTATGGAGAAGACTAAGGTAGCTCTAGATAAAGCCAAAGAATCAAAAGTCACTAATAGAAATGTCATCTATAAGAGCAAGCCTAAGGTACTACCCATTCTACTGACCATTTGATCATTTGGTAAAAACATCCACAATTCTTTAGTCAATTATGTGGCATCTAATACAATTATGCCTACTTCTATATGTAAAAAGTTTGGCATTATTTCTAGTCCTTCAAAGACATATATTTCCAAACTAGACAAAACCTTGATACCAGTGATGGGAGAGATGAAAAATGTGTATATTCAAGTAGCATCATAACCAAGAGTCTAGATGAATATCAATATCCTGTTAGTGGACATACTAGAAGGCTATGGATTATTACTGAGTAGGGACTGGTCTAAAATACTTAATGGATACCTTTCCATAGATTTTTCACACATTTGATTACTAGGGAGAGGGGTCATGAATCATATCTGAATTGATAGGGAACCCAAAATGAAGTATCCCATCACTGAATACAATGTCAAAAATGAAGAGGTGAAGTATGATTCTCCCTCATTAGGCATCTACACTTTTACTACACAGTTTATTATAGAACATAGATCTTGAAGGATCAAAACAGCTATGGATGATGCATTTTGATGGAGCTAAGTCTAAGAAGGGATCAATAGTGGGAATTGAGCTAATAAGCCCTTAAAAAAAAAGTTTTTGGCTGCTTATAGGTTGTATTTTCCATGTACAAACAATAGAGATGAGTATGAGGCTCAAATATTAGGCTTAAAATTCACATTAAAGAATAATGTAAAACAAATTAAGGTATTTGGGGACTCAGAGCTAGTAGTCCACTAGATAAGAAATAAATACCAATAAAAACTATCCTATTTAAATAAGTATAAGCATAGAGCATTGGATCTAATCAAGATATTTAAAGCTTTCAACATAATAGCACTCCTTAGAGAGAAAAATCAAGCCACTAATTAACTAGCTTCCACTGTTACCAATTTGGAGCCATTGCAAGAGTCTAAGGTAAAGCAATTTTCTATTGAACTACTACCTATTCCATTTATTCTAGATAATGTGGAGAACATTCAAGGTATTTTAGGATGACTAGAAAATTATCTAGTTTTTGACTAATTCAAGAGATTTTGAGTCCCAAATCATAGATGATAGAGATGTTAGTCACCAAGAAGACACAAATAAAGAAGGCATTCTCTAGCTCAAGGAAAACTAAATACCAACTAGTTTAATCTCTTTAGAGAGGACATTTGACTTGGATCCATGGGCACAACAAATTTATTATCCCAAGGTCAATGAATCTAATTTTAAGAAAGAAAATTTAGGGGATGAACATAACCCACATTATGACAACATTGGTCTGAGCTGGACTTCAAAGGAGAGATAACAAATTAAGGATCTAATTACTCAATAGAGGGATGCCATGACTTGGAAATATGAAGACTTAAAAGTATATGATTCACAAGTCATCACACATACAATCCCATTGAAACTAGATCATAAACCATTTAGACAAAGACAAAGGTTTGTTAATCCTATATTTGAACCCTTCATTCAAAAGGAAGTGGAAAAGTTACTACTCACTAAAATCATTTTTCCAATCTATAATTCCACTTGGGTGGATAATTTGGTCCTAGTAATGAATAAGAGTAGAGATATTAGACTCTAAATAGACTTCAAGAATATAAACAAACACTTGAGAACAGATACTTATCCTCTACCTTCTTTGGATGAAGTCATACAAGTAGTAAGTGGATCTAAAATGATGTCCTTCTTGGATGGATTTTCAAGCTACAATCAAGTATTAATGTAGCCGAAAGATTGGATGAAGACAAAATTTAATAAGAAATGGAAAATGAATGCGTATAAAAGGATGCCATTTAGCTTGATCAATGTAGGAACTATCTTCCAATGTGCCATGGACCATGCCTTCAAGATATTAATACGGAAGTGCATAATTATCTACATAGATGACCTGACAGTATTTTCAATGAATTGACAAGATCATGTAAGCCACCTATAGTCTATATTTAAGTGGTGTATAAAAATTAGTGTTTCATTAATACCAAAAAAAAGTATATTCAATGTTACTAAAGGTAACTTATAGGGACACATTGTCATGAAGGATGGAATTACTATTGATCCAAATAGAGTGCAAACAATTTTAAAGATTCATCCCCCAATAACAAAAAAGAATTAAAATCATGTTTTTGGAAAATTAACTTTGTAAATAATTTCATTTTAGGATTTTTAGAAACTATCAAGCCCCTAAATGCCATGCTTAAAAAGGATGCTAATATAGAGTGGACCCCCAAGGCTAAAAGGTCTTTTTAGGATATCAAAGATGTTATATCATAGGCTCCAATTTTAATTAATCCTAACTTTACAAATTATTTATATCTATACTCCTTTGCTTTAGAACATACGTTCATTATACTCATCACTCAAAAGAAGGATTAGATAGAACTTCTTATTGCTTTTATGAGCTCTAATTTGAAATATGTTAAGCTTTGATACTCCATGATTGACAAATAGATCTTTTCCCTTGTCAAATTAGTCAAGATATTTTGACATTATGTCTTGAGGAATAAAACCATTGCTATTGTACCTGATCCTACTCTCAATCTCACCTTATCATAAAATGAGCTAGGAGAATGTTGAGGTAAATGGATGGCCAAGCTCCAAGATTTTGACATATAGATCCAACCTGTAAATATTTATAGAGGACAAGGCATTATTCAGCTCATAACTAAGCTAGACCCCCATATCACCATCGAAGAGGTATGTCAAGCCCAAGTATCAAAAGGTGAATGGTATACAAATATAATTTAGTAATTATTGATAGGAACATGTCTTATAGAATATAATAGAGAAAGAAAAAGATCTTTGAGGCTCAAGGCTACTTAGTACTTGATTAAAAAAGGAATCCACTATATACAAAACTATGAAAGAATTTATATCATATGTGTGGCTACAAAGGAATCTAAAAATATCCTAAAGAATTTGAATCAAAAAATAGGTAGTGGCCATCTTTCATGAAATGCTACAGCTCACAAGATCTTGAGGTTGGGCTATTATTGGCTAAATTTTTTCAAAGATGCTCACACATATTAGAACCTACCATGGATGTCAAATTTTGGATGAGAGAGAAGTATACCTAGCCATGCCATTGCAACCAATTATTGAAGGAATGTCATTTACCCAATGGGGATTAGACTTTGTTGGCAGTATCAACCCAAATTATTTAGTTGGCCATAAATTTATACTCAAAGCCATAGAATATTTCACCAGATAGACCAAAGTTATCACTATGAAACATTTTAGAGCATAATATGTAACTTTTTTGGAAGAGTATATAAAAACTTGATTTACCACACCCATTACTTTGGTCTGTGATAATGGACTTAATGTCATATTAGTGGAGTTTATTTGAGTGGGCACAAGACAATCAAATCATCATTAAGTTAGCTTTAAACCATTACACTCAGGGAAATGGGTTAATAGAGTTAACAAATAAAAATATGATTGATGCAATCAATAAATTTGTAAGAGACAAGCCTAGAGAATGGCATAATTTATTAAAGTATGCTCTTTGGGAAGACTAGACAAAGCACAAGCAAGCTCTTAATGGCTCACCTTTTCTACTAATGTATGGATGAAAACCTATCTTACCTATCACATTGAATCTACCCACTTATCATCTCATTCAAGACTACATGGAGCCTACTAACAAAGATGACTCTAGATTGTTGAGTATAATTAAGATGGAATATTATAGGAATGAGGCATTACAAATGTTCAACAAACATCAAGACTTGGTTAAATGATGGTTTGATAAAAGGGCAAATGTTAAAGTATTTAGGATTTTGGACTTGGTGCTATTATGGGATAAATCTCATTCAAATAAAGGAAAACATGACAAATTTACCCCATTATGGATTGGACCTTATCAAATTTTAGAAATCATAGGTGATAAAGCATTCTAACTAAAAGACCTTCAAGGTAATGAGCTGACATATTTGATAAATTGATAATTTCTGAAGCATTAATTCAAGTTTGTTCCATCTATTGATTTTATTAATTAAGGATGATCAAAATGATTTTAGATTACGAGTAGATTAGATTTCTTGCTTTCTAGACTAGTCTTTTATACTTTTAGTTTTTCTTTCCTAGATTAGATTTTGGTGTTTTCTTAGATTAGTTATTTTGTGTTTTTCTAAATGATCAGAATTGTTTTTATTTTGCTTTGACCAATTTTAGATTTAGACTAACTATGCTCACAATTAATGAAAAAATGGAATTAAAAGTTGTGGCATTTTGGACTAGCTCACAAGTGGGGCGTATCCCTAATTGTCTTTGGGTGTTGGGACAAAGTTAAGTAATCATGTATTATTTTGAATGATGTCATAGTAAAATACCTTTACTAGGCATGTGGAATTTTCTCTCAGAGAGTTTTATGAGAAATTAAAAAAAAAATCCTATATCATTGGATCAAACACACTCATCACCTAAAACCTACTATAAATGATAGTTTTAGGTCTAGATTTGGCTAGCAGGGACGTCCTAGTAATGATTTTATTAGAATTTTACTAGCTCACCGAGGTTCCATTTCTTCTCCCATATATAAAACAAAAAAATAATGATGATTTCAAATAAAAAAAGAAAATCTAAAGAAAAAGGGCTCATGTGATGAAATAAGGTCAATGTACCATACATCATGATCAAGTAAAGGGTAAATAATGAAATGAGAAGAAAAGGAGCCCAAGGTACCTTTATCAAGGTTATGGATGCCTAGATGGAAGTAGATCAATGCCTAATCCTCCCTTGGTTTTTTGAATTATAAGAGATATTGGAACAAGACCTACAACAATGTTAAAACTTTAGAATAACTCATAATAGTAGAAGTTAAATGAATCTCACATTTTTACACACATAGATCGAAAAAATTTGAAAGCAAGTATGTCATATAAATATACTTACTAGTCTCTTTCATATTTTTGATTTACATATTCTTCCATGATACACTTCAAGATTGATTCACTTTTCTAAGCTAGAGTTCTAGGTTATTGAATACTCAGGAGTATTTCCTTGTGAGTTGCCATTTATTGCATCCAAAATCCCCTCTTTCCATAATAAATGGGGACCCACCTTTTTTAATATGGTCTTTGATTTTGGTATTGGTAACATTGGCAATGTATATCTTTATGGACTTGGATTTACCTTTTTAGGATTTTCAAAGTAGACCCTTTAGGATTTTATCCTAGATAAATGTCTCACAAAGTAGACCCTTCAGATTGTTGCCAAACAATAAAGTACCTTCGACAAGTTGCCCTTCAAATATTATTCCTTCTTTTACCTTCTTAGCCAAATCCTTCAGACATTTTATCTAAAAGAATTTTCACCCTTCATGCCCAATGGACCTATTTTTCTCACTTTATGTAATCTACCATTTAGGATTTTGGAAATGACCCTTAAGTGTATGGTAGTACCCTTTACGAAATCAAATTAGTCCTTTTAGCCTTTATGAATTAGAACCTATAGACACTCATTTCCATGAATTTGATCCTCTAAAGTATTTCTCACCTACCCTTCATGATCCTCCTAGTCGACCCTACAACCTTTCCATATTTGACCTTTCCAATCCTCTTTGGACTTATATTGTAAGATAAATAGCCTTTGAGTCTATAAAAAATTACCCTTTGACATCTTGAAACATTTAGAATTACCCTTAGCACTATTCTTTTTGAACTTTCTTCAGGACCCTTTAGTCATTTCTTTAAAACTTTTTTTTTTGAGCATTTTTGTCTGATGTAAAATCTTTGAAGAAATTCTTCCAAAGGACACTTCCCTTTCGAAACTCCTGACCCTACCCTTCATATTTTACCGAAGCTACACTTTAAGATTTTTGAAAAGGTCCCTTATGTTTATGGAACTATCCTTTGGGAATTTTTGGAAATTTATTTCATCCTTTTCCTTTGGAACATTTTTTCCATACCCTTACCTTATTCCTTTAGACCTTTGGTTTTAGGCCTTCTATCTGATACACAAATCCTAAAATAATTCTTATAGGGTACCTATCCTTCACTCTCCCATACACATACCCTTTGAAATTATGACAAAATACCCTCTATTTTGATCACTAACCCTTCAATTTTTTTTAAAAACTTCTATCCTCAACCCAATTTCCTCTTAATATGGTACCTAAGAGAATTCTACACTCCAAGTTAGAGGCGCATACCCTTCGGGACTTGTGTCACAGACCAAAGTGCCCTATGAAGTAGACCCTTCAAATAAAAATTACCCTTAAAATAAATTGAAAAGGTCCTTAACAATGAAAATTAACCTTTTGTAATTAGTGTTTTGGATTCCTCACCATAATGATATGTTTCCTCAAAAAAAAAATCCTAAACATTTTGTTCAAAACAAATCACTAAAAGAAATAATCCACTGATGTTGACCCAAATATATTTCCCTCAATGTTAATCCAAGTACCTTCACTTTTAACCATGCCTTATTTTCATCAAAAAAAGAGTAAAATATATCCTATTGACATTAATAATGACCCCCACCAACCTAAGGTGATAAATTTGAATTGAAAGGAGCAAAGTCAACATTGCATATTTATATTACATGAACTGGTATTTAACATAGGATATTATATAGGTGATACAAAACCATTGAAGTCATCATTTACACTCAAGATATCTTATGATCAAAGTATCCTTGATTCCAAGTAGCACACAAAAGCCCTAGTTTCTATTTCAAAAGAGCATATAACAAATTGCAAGTAAGCTAGATCTAAGTCAATCATGTTGTTATATGAGTATACATAGTAGGTGTCATATTAAACAAAGTAATAATAAGTGCATATCCATGGCATCCTCATCAAGGGCATCAAGGGGAACTAATCTTCCGTTTTAGTTCTCAATTAAGGATTCCTTAGAGTTCAAGGACATTGTGTTCGATGTAGAGGTATTTAATAACAAAGATCATAATTACTCATAGCTATGGGATGTTATATATTTAGTGGATGCTTTTTCAATAGATGATGAAACAACACTAGAAAAAAATCTATTTATCAGAGAATTTCTAGCTTATAAATGCCAAAGGTTGCATTTTTCTACTACTAAACTAGAGGGCATACCATGCATATACCTTCTCAAGGATTAATTTTTTATAGGTAAAACATCACATGATGAATATTTGTTTCATTCTCATAGTGATACAATGGTCATGTGCATCTTTGGGGATGATTTTTAAAGGTATTTATCTCTCACCACACTAGATGCCTATTTTGACAAGCACACCATAGTGCAATTTAATAAAGATAATTCACTCCAATGAGCACTGTAATCATATTTGTTGCGTAATGAAACCATAACATGGAAAGTTAAGAAGCTAAGTGGATCATTATCAATCAATAAACTCATAATGGGCATCCACATAGGTATGGATCTATTAAAAAGATAATATGGTATGCCAACTATTCATTTTGTAAACATATATTGGGTAACCTTTCTCTATATGATGTTATCACATGATGTTTTTTATTCCCTAGGATAAATAATTAATTTTAGGCTAAGGGAGAAATTTTTTCACAAGGATAGATGTTCTACCCTTACAAGAGATTTATATATGATGTAATATCTAGTTGACTTGGTCATGGGTACATGTTATAAGGACCTAGGTAATTTGTGGTCCCTAGCCATAGATTGTATTAATAATATAATATGAGACCACTACCCATTCATGAACATCTATGCCTACCAGAGGCACATGGTTAGAATATATGAGGATGTATATCCCCAAATATGGCAAGCTATTTATGGCTCCCTAATGCCACATATTGGAGGGAACATTATGAATAACTTGACTATGAAGGGTGAAGACATCTTGTATCCAAAAATCATAGTTATATTGATTTGGGGAAATAAGGTGGAACCCTTATGTCTTCCCAAACACATACCTAATAAGCTAGTAGAGTAATAGATAGTTTTCTAGATATGGAATAACATAGAGGAAGACTTGGTGAGACAAAATAAGGCTTTATTCTTTGGAAGTCTTATCAACATTGACAAGATACCATACATGATGAGGAAGCATCTTGGTGATGTTGCAATAAAGTTAAATTGGTGTGGTTTCCCCACAATGTCATGTAGAAATTGGGACCCTCATGGGAACATCCAAATACACATTCATGGACTCAAAATCCATTATTGTCACCAACCATATTGTTATGATTTTCTCTTTTTAAATTCTACAACCAATTAGGTTGTTTTAGAGTGGGAAAAAATAGATTATTTATGAGAAGATCATTTGAGGATGATCTAAGCATATCTCACCATCACCACTAAGGAATTAGACCAATGAAAAGCCCTTTTTAGAGAGTAAAAGCATTCAAAATTTTGGAGTGATCAGTCTCATGAGTAATGAGATTATTATTATCAAGGACCCCCCTTGGAATTAAATCTAAAGATAGTGAAACAAGAGCCTAGGATTTTGGGATTAAGTCTAGGAAGAGGAGGAGCTAAAGGATACCCGATTAGTTTGGACTCCACTAAAGAAGATAAGTAGACTATTGATACCATTCTAGCTTCCATGGCTACCACTAATGTTTCTCCTATTTCATCAATTAGGGTAGTACCTACATAAGCAATATTCCCTTCCTCTCATTATTCTCTTACTTGAGAGAGGGATCCCTTAGTTTATGATAGGAAAGTAAGGACCCCCACAAGAAGTCTAATAACATAGTTATCCATAGGTGTTCCTATGCCACATCCCAAATTGAAATCACAAGGAGATGAAGTTATAATCTAAGAATATATAGAGGACTCAGATGAGCAGGTTGAATTGGAAGAAACAAAGGCTCTCAGTCTTCATAGTACTCCCATTGAGCTATATCTTCAAGGAACCTCAAGCCTCCTTACCTTTTATTTAGCCTCAATTTATATTTTTGATGCCCCCGTATCCTATATATAAGTTCATACCATCTCATCCACTCCTTACATTGATCCCTCCACCACCTCCACTACATCTTTTCCCATAGCCATCCCTTTTGTACCCACTAGTATTGCTAGTGTGAGAATTCACATAAAGAAGAAAGCATATAAGAAGGTGTTGTCCACTTTGGCCACACCCCAATTACACATTAAATCCACATAACTCTCCCTCCCACTCCCCACTTCCACTTATACTTAGGAAACCATTGTAAATAGCACAATCATGGGAAGGAAAGAAAAGCCACACAGTGTGGTAGTCCACCCACTTCCTCTAATTGGAGGAGTGGACTGGTCTAAGATTATATGGCCTTCCTTGCCAAATGTATTGATAAGGGAAAAAAAGAAGCAAAGGAAATATGAGGAGGAGATAGAATATGAATTTATTATCACAACCTCTTAGATGCCTAGCAATATCCCACACAAGGCCATAGAATTAAGGCAATAAGCTTTGTAAAGGCCTAGTTACAAGATGATTGAGTTACCTTCCATAACTACCTTGTTTGATCTTCCCACTGGCTCCATCCAAAGGGTTAAGAAAAGGAATCTTTAAGATGACCATGAAGATATTATCATCATTAAATAATGATAACTAGTGTTCTCCATCATAAAGAGGTAGAATAGGCAACCACGAAAACCTATTTTTGAAGAAAATCTCTCAAACCTAGCTCAAGCACATAAGGATGTAGTGTTGGCTATCCATGAAAATATATAACTAGCTCATCAAGAGTTTGAATAAAAAGTATAGGGACTATGGTTACAAACTAGATAACTCAAATAATAGTAAACAATTATGCATGTTCCTATAAATATAGATGCTGAGGTAAGAGAGGCTAATTTAAAATGTTATGGCTCCTTAAAGGACATGGAATTCATGACTGAGATGACACCTCATACAAGCCAAGATAATTAAATCTACAACTCCTTGGCCTAGGATCACACAAGGCTCAAAATTTTAGTTGCCTACATAAGTAACTCACATACAGTCACCTCAACCTAATGACTACATTTGAGGCATCTAATGCCCTGAATCCAGTAATAATTAGACATGAGGAGGTAAAAGAGTGGTTGAAACCATGATCATAGACTAAAAAGCATACACTATCCAACTCCTTCAAATTTTGAATGATTTCAAGTTATTCAAAGTATAAGATTCAATGAGTAGGTTAATTAGTAGGATGAATTTAAATAACATCATCCAGGAGGTGATAGATAATTTCAAGGTGAGCATTCAAGGTTTGATGGTTGAGGATATTAAAGTGGAACTAAGCAAGGTAATACAGAAAGTAACGAAGGTGGAGATATTTAGAAGTAAGTTTCAACTTACTAAAGATGAACATATGAGACACCTCAAGCAAACAAAGATACCCCACTAACCTTCACTCCTTAACTTAGACATTATTCGGTAGCAACATGAGGCAGTGAATAAAGTTTACAAGGATAGCTAAGTGAAGAAGAAGTAGGTTTCTACTAGTATATCCACACCTTGAACTTCTACTCCAACTAAGACCCATGTAACACTCTAGCCAACATAGCCCTAGCCTAGCATGCACTTTAATTTTTTAATTATCCTTGTTTAGATTCTTCTAGGAGATTAAATTATTATTTTGTGCATGCACATGTTAAATTATAATGTAAATTCAATTCATTATGTTTATAAATTCCATTTGGTTTTTGACTTTGGTTAGAACTACATGTTTTAACTAGTTTATGTAAACATCATGCAAAGACTTGAAGGATGAGGCAACCTCTCCCCAAGATCTATAAATACTTTTTTATCACCCACATCAAAAGTGTGAAATAATTTTGGAATATAGAGTAGTGAGCCATTTTTGGTCATCAAATATAGTATTCTTATTATTTTATTTCCAATTCTGTGTAATTAATAATTATTTTTATGGGTGTTTGTTTTAATAATCTTGAAGTGTGCTAGTGTTGTGAATAGATTTTTGATTGATTTAATTAGTATACTAGTATTATATGTGAAAATAGGTGTTAAATATTGGTGAATATTGATTAAAATAACCAAGTTAAAGATAGAATAATAAATTTGGAATGTGTATTTGTGGTTTCTTGGTATAGTTAATTTGAGTGTGTGTTAAAACTACCTCTGATAATTCTCTTTACCTGAGCCATAATATACTTTTAAAGGGTGTGCAACAACTAACCTGAATGGATAAAAAAAAATTCTGAGGATAGTGAACTTCCTATACTTTTTTCCATTAAATTATGTAGCCACACCTATTTGCATGTGTGTACTTATTTCTAGCAATAGGTACTAGTTTTAAGAGAACATAGGTCTATCCAGAAGTGATCCATGGAAGTGATTGTTTAAAGACCATAGGAATTTGTTTCTACCTTACCTTACCCTCTCTTTGGTGTTTTTTTATAAGAATCTACCCACCTTAGATTAAAAACTAGCCACCCATCCAACTCACCTAAGAGCCCATCTTCTTGTAGGAATCACACCTTCATCCAAAAAACCTTGTCAACAACCTACTTACTTTACTACTATTCCATCAAAAGGTAGAACAAATAACATACCTTCAACTTGTGTCATGGAGTGGATTTTATCTCCATTGAGATCCTAAAACATTAGAGTTTACCTTATCAACTATGGTGTACATAAAACCTAGATCAACATGTATGATAAATAATATCTATTTACCATAATATTTGATAGATAACATATGAAAATAAGTAAATTAGTACTCATGTCATGCTCATGTATTGATTTTTTAATTTTTGAAAATATTTTGAATGTCAATTGTATTTTTTTAATGTTTTAATTTTTTTTGGTATTTTATTTCAATTATGTGAAAGTACAAGTAGCAAGGATTTGAAAATATAATAATGGGATATATCTAATAATTCCATAACAAGTGTTAAGGCATAATGTACATTAGATGTAATAGCATAAAAATGTGAGGATAGTGAAGGTAAGTGATATACACCTAATGTATGTGTATATTATGATAATTTAACTTAATATTTTATGTAGAGATAAGAATTTTCATTCATCCAATGGGAAATAATAAAGGTGTGATCATGTATTATGTAGGAGTAAGAGTATGTAATCATTTATTGTAAAATAAAATTCAAAGTATGTGTAAATATCTGATAATAAAGAATACTCAAGTGGCATTTCATAATATATATTAATGTGTGTAACAGATGTTTGCATCAAGATAAATAATCAAATAGTGATTGACAAATGAAAAAACTAAGGGATAAAATAATATAATAGTAAATAAGATGAGTAGATATGAGAAAGTTATTTATATTGGACAATAGTTCAACTTAACTGATGACTTGGTCCACATGATGTTCCCATGAATTTACTACATAACATATGTAATCATCATAATAATTATATAATAAACCATTAATTGAGTTGGTATGTTGTCATGTAAATCTTGTGTTTTAAAAAATGGAATACCAATATTTTGCATGATCATCTTCATGATCATAATCAACTTCTTGGTATTATAATTGGGGAATGCCTATCATATCATTGTTTTTATTTGTATATGTGATAAAAATTACACCATAGTACATTATTTAATTTTATGAGTACATTATTTAATTTTATGATGTCTTTTAATTTTTAAAATGTGTTGTATGATGTGCTTATAATATGATTATATTAGCTATATTTTATAGTATTATAGTTGAATAATAATTTTATTTTGTCTAATCTTGTTTGACGGATTCATCCACTCTTGAGATTTCAACCATTGAATCATCATGTATGAAAGTGGCATATTCATTATCTTTTCCCAATGTTTATCCCATTTCTCTCATCAATGATTTTCCTAATTTTGTATTGCATTGGTACTAAGTAGAGGCAATGTGAAATATAACAGAATATGTCTTTGACCCTAATGTCACTCATATCTACTTAGATACAATTTAGGATTGAGGCTCTTAATATTACCCATGTCTTATATATCTAGCCCCAATTTTTAGACTTTTCATGATACATATATTAGATTTATGAAAAGATGCAATCTCCACCTCATTACATTTCTTTCCATCAATCTGAATACTAAGAATAAAAGGATGTAGATATGAATAACACCTTTTAGTTTGATCTTTTGTAATCATATCATCCTTAATTGGTGTGTCTTAAATTTGAATTTTATTTGTGAGGAATGCTTTATTGAATATGCTGACTTGCATATATTTTGTTTTTTAAATTTATAATTTAGTGATTATTATTTTAGTAACTTTTCCTTTTCAAACTGTTCCTTTGTATATATTTATTATGTAAACTTTATTGTTCATCAATTTCATTTTATCAAATTATTTTTCTATTTTTTATATTTATAATAATTCCTTTCTTATTTTTCTATTGATAATTTATCCATTTTCAATTATTCTCTTTTTTTTTTGCTTACTCTTTTTCCTTTGAATATACAACATTGACTATGACATGTTGAGGATTATACATATGTGGAATCATAGATTCAACATATGTAACACTTATACACAGATTTAATTTTCTCTTTTTTTTTCATATTTAATATTGGAATAACCAATGAGACTTTGAATATGTTGATTATCTTTAACTATTTCCTTTTATTTGTCATTGGAATATTGTGTCTCCATAGTAGTTTATCATTTATCCCTTATAATTTTATATTAATCATCTTGATATGTTATAGCACTGATAATTTTGAATAGAGTATGAGATAAGTATTATTTTAGATAAATAGTTTTTAAATTTATCTTATGTAACTTATCATTTACTAGATCTTGCATACCATCATCATCACTATCGTATCACTCTATAAGAACATAACTAGTTTATTTAGAATTAGACAAAAGATGGAGATTTGGTAGTTTGTCATATTTTTTAATAGTAACTTGTAATTATTATTATTAGTGATTTTTCATGTTTTGTACTTGACTCACCCACTCATATGTATTTATTTGATCAAGTGTGATAGGTTTTTCAAGCAGTATAATAAAATGATTCTCAATTATTTATTGAGTCATTTGTAATATATCAAAGGGGTATCATTTGTTAGAATAGTATATTCAAAAATTTAATGTAAAAATTTGATACATTTATGGAATGTAAAAGGTACAACCTCCACAACATGAATCAAAGGTCTCATCATAACTAAGTTGTAGTGTAATTGGTTAAGCATGACTTAAAAAATAATAGGTATTATATTGAGAAATATTAGTAAATCCAATGTGATAAATCAAAGTGTTTCATGAAGAATATTATAAAATACTCTAATAATATTATAAAATACCTTTATATTTATTTTTTTCCATATGGGAGATGGAGGGGGTTGAGGGTGAATATGTTGACCACCTTAATTTTGATGTAGTGTGAGGTACATATCCTCATCTAGCATTTATAGTACGAACATTAGAGTCTAATATAAGTTGTGAAGGAATAATATGGGAGGAAGGTGAGAAGTATATCCTTGAGTTATAGGGGTAGGAGGAAAAAACTAAGTCATGAATGCCCTTTAGCACCTAGTAGTGACACGTAATAGCTTGGATTGTATATTACAACAATATGAATTGAGGAAGGCTTGAGATTGTACATTATGTATTTTATATTTTCTATGATATTTTAATTTAATTAATAGACATGTATAATTAATAAAAATAAACATTTGTAAAATAACATAGAAAGTGATAGTGAACCTAAATATAGGTAAGCATAATTCACTCATTATCACCATGATTTTATTTTGAAAATTTAAATTTGGAAAAGGGATTAAGGGTGTAACTAGTCAAAAAGTGTCTATTTTATAGGTATTCAAATATGATAATACAAATTTTAAATAGTGAATACATCCTAAAGGTAAATAACTACAAAGGATTCCACCATCCCATACTTACACTATCCCATCTCTAGTGTACATTGAGAGTAATTTCCTAGGGCTAACCTTTTTCTAGTGCATTACAAGAAAAAATGCTTGAAGGATTCATATGGATGAAAAATAAAAACCATATTAATTTTTAATATAGCATGAGGTAAATGGAAACTAAAATCCATATTTAGTGTCATCTAATGGCCTGAGTATTGGGGTAATACTCCTCAAACCATGACTAATATAAAAATAAAGACTGTTTTACGTAAAACAACATCTCTTATTATTTTTAAAACATCCAAAATAAAACTTCTAAGAAATCAAGAAAAGTAAATTAAAATTTAAAACTTAAATTGAAAATCAAATTAGAAAAAAATAATTTCTTGTATAGAAATAAAAAATTAATCTAAAACCTTAACACAAAAATTAGAAAATAAATTCTTAAAATGTATATGTTCACCAATATGTTTTACCATATTTTTTATTTATTGATAAATATGTTTATATAATACATGTAAATATTAATTGATATGAGAATGCTAAATATGTACAATAATTAAAAATTCTAATTTTGGAAGATGGTTAATATGGAAATATGTTATTTAATGAAAACACTAAGAATAAATGTACTTATCTAAAATGAGATTTTGTTGACTATTTTAAATATTTAAAAGCAGAAATATAAAAAATATATGACTGTGACTACTCAAAATTAGGGACATAATCTAAAACCATATTTGGGCAAGTTCACACTCCCTAGATAATAGTCAAGATGGTCATTTTTGTTGACTATGAACTTGTATCAGTTTAACAAAGAAAAAACAATAAGAGCTATGATAGTAATACATTAGAATAAAATGTGATAATATTTATATATTGAACTACTCCTATTGAATAACAAGTCATGGCATTCATGTCTATTAACTATGGAATTTTATTTTTTTATTATAATGAAAATATGATTATTTCACCTTCTAATCAAGTATTTACTTAGTAGATTGAAATGTCACTATTCTATTTATGCCATGTGGAATTTTTTGTTTTCCTTATTTTATCTTTTAAACCGTAAGTGTAGCTTAAAATATTGAAACCTAAAAATCGAAGGTCAAGATAATGGCATAAGGTGACCTAAGTCATAGCATTGATGATTGATCATTGCTTACATATTAAATAATCCAAGGTCAAGATAAATCTTGTGTATTTATCCCACCAAAATTAATTGTGCAATTTTCTCCTCAACTATGTGTATTCAACTATAAATGTGGCTTTGATAATTGATAATGGTGACTCTTGAATTGATTTGAAATGACTTAAACCTAGCTTATGGTTTCTCCTTGTGAGTGATCTTAAATTTTGAAATAATAGGGAATATTTTATCAATGTGTAATAGTGTGTAAGCTAGGAACCAAGTGGGGATAGTGAACTACCTTTGATGTTTATCTATAGAAAAACTTTTTGATAATTTCCTTTAGCCAACCTAATGAAAGATGCAAGAATACCCAAAAGATTATTTTAAAAGTTTAAAACTAATTATTATTTGGAACATGATGTAGCCACTCCATATAGATAGGTCTAAAGCAATGAACTTATCTATCTAAATTGATCTTGTACCAAAAAATTAGGTATAGTTGTCTTGAGATAGCATAAATATAAGGGTAGTATAAAAGTATTTTTGAGAATTGGAATAAAATATTGACATAAAACAAATGGTCATGCCCACACACACACACACACACACACACACACATGGATTAAATTAATGGTGAATAATATTCATGTATTTGGGAACTTGACTTTGGTTTAAGATGTCTCAATATTTTTTTTTTAAAGTATTTGTGATCATATTTATGTTTCTACACTGCTACATATAGTAGTTTTCAATTAGATCCATATTATGTGTTTATTTTTTGAAAATTTTATAAATATATTTATGCAAATTATATTTATATATTTTACTTCCAATCCTTCATGGTATCCACCATACCTCACTAGCCCAATCATTTTTGTATTTTCACATTGTATAACTTTTCTTATTTTCCTCATCTACATCTTCTTATTAGATAAGGTTATACTTATTTTAGGCTCAAATAGTCCCTTTAAATATATATCTTCATCACTCTATATATTATTCGTGATAATTTCACTATTCTAGATTTTATTGAAATACTTAAGGATTAGAGCCTTTTTGTTGCATGGTGTAATGCCACTTTTCCACATTCTTATCAATACTAGTATTAGCGTTAGTTTAAAACATCTATTTGGTCATGACAATCATATCATTTAATCATTTTTATCACAAAATAAAATAAATTTATATAATTATTAATGAATCATATGATTCTTATCTTTAAATATATATATTTTTGAATGATATCCTATTGAACTTGCAACCATGCCTTTATCACCCTCCTACATTCTTAATGTATATACTAGGATTTAGGAAGATGGTTTAGTGTACCTTGAAACATGTGAACTTAGTACCTTTGAATAATGTGTTTCATATTGAAAAATTACATAGAAAAATGAACGTGCATCTTTGGATATGAAATATAACATGCAACATCTGGAAAACTTCTTAGTTTATCTCATATACCCTATGAACATCCCTCCAAATATATGTGAAACCTTGAGTGAATTATTCAATGAATTTACCTAGTTTTTTATGGAATATGACCTTATATCTTGTTAATGAATCTTATAAATTCCTTTGTACCAAAATATTGAGGAATCTATTAGTATGTAGTGAATGTCATGTGTATTGGCCTAGTTTCAATATCCCTCATAGCCAATTTTTCATGTCCACATTTAAATACACGCTAATATATAGTGTATACCTATATGTTATTCAACATTACCTATTGGTATTGATAATATCTTGATTATTTGAAACCAAGTACTATATATTCTTAATTTTATGCCTCCTAGGTGATCACATAGAAGGTGAATTATACACTATTATCTAGAAGCATTTGGATTCTTATGTTATCTAGATTGGTTGAATCCAATTTTATCTATTTCATAAATCCCTTATACTCATTTATAAGTTAAAATGAGTATGTAAAAGTACTTATTACATAGATTCTCATTTTTCTTTTGTGTCCACCTTAAACTAGATTTCTTATCTATGTGAATATATAGGGGATGGTTCATTCAATATCATTTATGGATTGCATTATATTTTTATCAAAGTTATGATGATAATGTAAGAAACTTGGTAATATTCTATTTGATTGTCCATTATGTTGATATTTAGGTAACGAAAGTAATCCATTTATTCTGAATCAATTTTAGAGTAGCAAGTTTCAACTATTTTCATATTATTGTCCTCAAATCCTATGCATAAGCTAAGTACATCCACATTTAACTTCACATATTTTATCCTTAAAATTGGATAAACACATACAAAATAATCTAGGATCAAATAAATAAGGTTGTAACTTAACACTAGCCTTCCAATCACATCCCATGTGTATATCAAGGATCATGTTAATAGTGCTTAAAAATCATATAAAACATTAAGTACCTCATAAATTGAAATATCAATGTCCATTTTTGCATCCATGTCCCATGGATTATTTGTATTCATTATTAGAACATTTTATTTGTTATTTTCCACCTAATTTTCACACTCCAATAATTATTTTAGTAAATTGGTAATCTTTTGTAAAATATCTTCATTTCTCAATATACTTATCAATTTGAAAAATAATTGTTAAAGTTTTTATCACTCCTTATCATATAACACACATAATTTATCCATAAATTTTAGATTCTATATTTGTAACATATCTATAATTCACATACTTAATTTATATTGACCTTATTAATTGGATTACTTCATTAATTAACTCATTTTCCCTAATAGGATCTAGATACCTATCTTTTTGCACCTTTTTGATGGGTTCAACTATGGGCATATCTTGAAATGAAAGGCCTTGTTCGTTATGGTAATTCTAAGGTAAACCTTGTATCAATAATTAATCCTTTATATGGTAAGTCACTATATTGATGTTTTCCATTGTCTTCATTTTATTTTTTTCTCTAATGTTGGGGAATAAGTGTTGTGTTCCATTAAGATTTCATAGTAAGAAAAATAGGTCTCCAATTATTCTTTTTTGAGAAATTTCACATAATTTAAATCATCTATTCATATTATTAATAGGTTATATGTATTTTTAACTAATAATTTCCATATTTATGACCCTAATATCATCTTTGATATGCTTTTTATCTCTACAATGACCCATGTACTTGTAGTTAAGTAGGATAACCCGTATGCTTCCTTTGAGGCAATATAGGTACCCAACTTGACTAATACTATGGTGAAGGTGGTACCCAACCTAGCTATTTATATGGTGATGGTGGAGTCCTTACGTACTAATATTGTGGTGATAGAGGATCCCACCATATTGATGTTGTGTGGATGATGGAGTCCAACCCATATGATGTTGTGGTGATGGAGGGCCCAACCCACCTAATGTTGTAGTGATGGGTGCCAAACCTTTTTTTTTATGTGGTGATTATGAATCCCAATATTTGTTTTGTGGAATATTTGTATACTATGATGTTGAGATTAGATTTGGTATTGATGGTTGATACACTATGACTTTAAATTAATTTTGGGTGATATCATCTCTTAAATCTTATAAATCCCTATAATTTTTCTCATCATGCATGGTAAATTTATAAAACATACAAAAAATATTTTATGGTTGATGACCATAATTCTACAATAGATTATAATTCAAATGAGTATGAGCCCAAATATAACATAACTAATATAACTCCATTTATATGTAAGATAATCATTTTGATGATTCCCTTCCTACTCACACTTGATATGCCAAATATAAAGCTTTGTATTATTTCCTCATATCTCATCCATCCTTCACAACACAACATCTAGCTTTTCATATTATTCACATTTATGATGGAATGTTCACTATAGTGATGGGTGTCATCAGTCTTCTTCATTTAATAATGTCAATCAAAGTTTGGTGTCTAAGGGAAATATGCATTAGGAGAAAGAGATATGTGTTAAATAGTCCCTTCTACCACATTCCAAACTTGTAGAAATTGAAAAGAACTCTTAGAAAAATTAAATCAGACATGCATTAAATTAAATCATACTTTCAAGAAATTAAATCACACTTTCAAGAATGTAAATTGTCGTATTGAAAATAAATGATAAACAAACAAAACACCTATATGTTCACAACAAATTGTAAATAAATATAGTTTTAGGCACAAATAAATAAGATAAAAATTTATAACAAAATAATAATCACATAACAAAGAAATAAATAAAATTACATTGATCTATCTTCTTTAAAATGAGTGGTCAACTTATTCCTTGGAAAAAGATTTATTTAGAATACAAGATTTAGATTAGATAACTTGGAATGACGGAGAGAAAAGTATATTGATTGATTTCATTTAGGTGTGTACAGTTTCATTTATAGTCTCATGCTTCCAACCAACACCTTATTTAGGAGTAACAACCTAAACATTATATCCTATCTCAATCTCCATGAAATATGAAGAGAGATATTTATTATAAGAATGTAATCTATTACAACATATTATCAATCTCCATAAAATATGGAGAGAGATATTTATTGAAATGAAATTATATAAATATATATTTGGATACAATATATATATATATATATATATATATATATATATATATATATATATATATATATATATATATATATATATATATATATATATATATATATATAGAAAGTCTCCAAATGGAAAGCATTCTTGTGGTAGCAATAATAGACCAAATAATCATTAAAATACATTTGGAAAATCTTTCCAAAAAGTTCCATAGTGGTTTTGTTGAAGTTTGTAGTAGTTTTGATGCAGTTCATAGAAATTATGATGTAGTCTGTATCACCCCTAATGCAGTCCATAACAAGTATGATGTAGTCTATAACAAACCTGATGTAGTCCATAGTAAACTTGATGTAGTTTATAGCTACTAGGTATAGTTGTGGACTGAGTCTAGAGCTACTGAGTGAGACCATAGTTGAATCTAAAATAGACTAGGTGAGTTGGTATCATGAAAAAATAATGAATCCTCTTTTAGGAGATATTGTAGAAGACTCTGACACTACTTAAACATTGTTATTGAATGGTTACTCTTCATACTTTGAATCATTCTAGCTTAGTATGGACTGTGTATACACATATTGCCATATTTTTCCTAATAATCATTAGAAATTAAAAAAAAAGATAACAATTAATTATAAATAAATAACCATGATATATAGTTGTTATTTTATTCTAAATAAACCATAAGTTTGGAAACAACATTTAGATCCACTTCTTATGAAATAAAAAGGATGTTATTTCATGGATATAATGAGCCGTTTTATAATCTCATTATATATTACTAAATCTATTCTACTCTTAAAGTAGAAGTTTTATCTTTATTTTTAGACTAGAAATGCATTTGAATTATCATAAATTAAATCTTGATTTCTATACCCTCCAAAATCTAAAGGCCTTATCAATATATTTAAACTATAAATTTTGTTTATCATATTGATGAACTTGTGATCATAGTTGAATATAGATTCTCTTAATTTTTGTCTAATCTCCTTAAGGTGTTTGATTTTTTAGTTAGACTACATCTAAATTTAAAATTACCTTATCAATTTTATTTTGAATGTATTTAATGTTAACCTAATAATACCATTATTAAATATGATTTCCAATTCTCGCCTGATTAGCACTCTTATGATCTCATTGCACTTAGTTTCATATATTAGGATGCACTTAGATTTCCATTTCATCTCACAAGTTACTAAATATAATTTAAGGTCTATAGACACATAATAATGTTGTAATGCTATAAAGGTTGAAATAGGGAGTGAAGTTTATCCATAGAATATGATTATTTACACTTGATTGAGTAGGTGATTGCATTGAGGTTTGAAAACTTACTATAATAATAAAATTTATTCTCAGTGCAATTGAAACAAGTGTTTTGCTAGCTTGATTGTTAATTTCATGATCATGTATTTCTAGTATTTCTTTTACTCAAAACAATTTCTACTTATTTTAATCTTCCTATATAATTTTTTATTTTTTTTGTAATTAGTGATGGTGTATTAGATAAATCCATTTGAAGTGAATGAACTAAATTGAGGGTGTAAATAAAAACTACCATTAAACCTTTTTTGGACCCTTTTTCATATAGTGCACCACAAAAAATCTACCATTCCCATTATAAATACATGAAATGAAGTTGAATATTCTCCATAAAATTATTTATAATATTATCTACTTGATCTTCATTACCTTATATATGGATTCTCTAATCCATTTCCTATTCCCATTCTAAGTTAGTCTCTTCTTCCTAGTCAGGATCTATGATATCCTTAATATCCTCCACCTCCCTTTGAGTTATGAAGTTTTTATATTTTGGCAGATATCTTATTCATAATAATTTATATGATGTTACTTGGATAGTCAGACTTACATATAAATTCATCCTTCCATATTAAATAGAGTTATATTTACCCACCCCATATTTTTTGTTGTCACAATTCCCACTAAATCCCTAAAATCATTTTTTTAATCTTATGATTTATTCTCTTCCATATCTGTTATTTTCCTTTCAAGGTTTATTTTAGTCCAATTTTCTATGTTATCATATTCTTAATTCATCTCCAACTAGTTTTCATACCCTTATTTCCTTATCTAACTACACCATATTAGACAAAATCAACATCATGGCATTTTCCACAGTCAATATCTAAAATATCACTAAAATTCACTTCAAAATGTTTATCTTATTCATGTAAAAAATAATTCATATGCACTTTCAAACCCAACATATCATTTCACATAAAAATAATATACATGCCTATTAATAGTGGTTATTACCCAATGATTGATAACATGATCCCATTTAGTAATTAGATTTTTCAACCTTTTCAATTGTATTCCATTAAAATTTTATTGTTCTAAGAGGTAAAAAATAGTAGATTTCAATCCTTCAAAACCATTCCACTAATAATTTAGGTAACTCAAAACCAAAAATTATCATAAATATCACAATATCTATGAGAGTTAATAATTTATTGCGTATGATCTCCTATTCTAACATACTCTTATTTAACAAACTTGTTATATTGTACTCTAGTTATATTTCAAGTTATCTTTGATCTAAAAACCTTCTTAACATATTAAGAGTCATAGAAATGGAACAATTATTAGTAGAAGTCCACGTAAATTTTCATTGGTACATTCTATTTTTGTATTATACAATTTGTAATGGGACTCCAAAGAAAGGGAATGCTTTAAAAATAGTGATTTGATGGTTAAATAATCTTTAATGCATAATTATTCCATTGAAATATATTTAGGTGTGTGATCGACATAGAACCATGTATAACTAAAAAATTTACATATTTTCATTAATATTTTATTTACGTCAAAGTGTTACAGATAAGATACATTAGCTCATAAGAGCTACTGATTCACCAAACCAATATATTGGAATAATCAAAATAATATGATGAAAATATTAATTAGATTATCCTTCTATGAGTTTTGAATACTTGTAGATTCAACATGACTTTTGGCTTCTCATCACTTATTTCCATTCCTAATTGGTCCTAGGAACACATTCAACCTTCCATTTTTATTTTTTATGTACATTGATTTTTAAAAATATAAAATATACATTTATCACACATATAATTTATACAAATAACTTACAAAATAACATTTGTAATCCCTTACTAACACCAAATCTAATATATCCTTTACCATTGTGGCTATTTGGGTTTGCTTATTTTTTAACATATTTTATAATAATTTTCCACACTTATAGTTTTAGACACACCTAGGTATGAACATATTACTTTTATCCATTTTTAATCTTGTATCATTAAGGTTACCATGCTCATTTTTGTTCCTATCAAAATCAAGTATAAGGTATTTGTGTACATCTATTTTAGAGGAAAGGTAAATGGAGATATGTATATGTTATTTTTTAATTATTTCACTTATAATCCCTTGATTTTATGATATTTTATGTTATGTTATTTTATTAAATAACCACCTCCCATTACACTATTGTGACATGTGATGAGATTTAGGTGGGGAATATGTATGCATATTATAATTTTTAATTACAAATAATCTCTATTGAAATAATCACCAATGAATCAATATCTCTATGTGAATTTCATAGGGATTGAACTAGGATCAAGGTACAATAATTCATGGTGATTTTTTGAGAGACTCCATTGATGATCATATATTATTCATGCCTTAATCCATCATCAGCTATTAATTATGGCCTATGGTTGGTTGTTGAAATGCTCTTCCTCTTCACTCCTTTTATTCCTAATTTTTATTTTATCTTAGTATTTTTGCCCAATAAAATAATTTATATAATGTCGTCTATATTTAACAACTTCATCATCAAATATAAATAAATATAATATCACTTGACACATTTCTTAATACATTATCTTGAATGATTTATTACAATGTCTGTTGATATTTTATTATTTCTTCAATCAGGATAATGTCATCAACCAATTTTTAAAGGTCGCTTTTAGGATTATTAAGATAATAGTAATAATTAGTCATGAGCTTCCACTTATGGAATTCTAGTTATCATAACATTTTTTTACGTCTTAAGGAGAAAATATAAACAAAAATGTACACTTAGTATTTAGATTCCCTATATAAGCATATGTAGGTCATATTATTTACATATTAAGCTTTAACTACAACATCACTCACAATTTTCCACTTAATCCAAGGGTGATATTGATTCATCAACAAGTCAACCTAAGTTAAGAATTCATATCCCTCTACTCTTTTATATACATTAGTTTGTGTGTGTGTGTGTACACATGCATGTGCATGCATTCGTGTGCATGCATACATATATTGGTATGTTTTCTTCTTCCATTATTATATTAGTAAATGTTATCTTTTCATGATTTTTAATTTTATTACTCCTAATGGTTACAATCACTATTTTATATACCTCTTGGCTAAAATAGTAATTTTAGATACCTCTTGATTACTACCTAATGTAATTTATATATATTTATATTATTCATTTTACATATTATTTTTATGTGAGTCTTTGTTCATATCTTTGTATAGATTTCTTAATTATATCCATGATATATTTATTATAAAAAGCTCTTGTTTATATCCCTTACATGCTTTGTGACATAAAATATTATATATATGTTCAATTTATTATGGTATTATCCATTTTCCTATATTATATAATATAAATATTTTTGTCCCTATTCTCCCTACATACAATGTAGTTTAGATAAATTAAAGTTTTGAAGAGATACTACTAGGATAGAAAGAAACACAAAATGGATCATATAAAAAAAATCCAACATGTGTCAAACATGAAGGAGATGATACTATGGATGGGATAAGATCAATCCTAAATGAAATAATATTCTTCGATTATGTGTAGATAATTAGAAATATGGATAAGTGGTCTTTGAGATAGCACTAGTTGGTAGTTGTTGAGGGGGTTTGAGAGACATATATAGGACCCTTTAACATATAATTTGGGACATATAGTTTTGGTTACATGTTTTACATGTCAAAGGAAAAGTGGGACTCATACCTAGGGTTTATAAATAGTCATCCTTAAAATGCATTGAAATATTTGTCTATGTATTATAGCTTGAATGTATCAGAGAATTAAGTTAATGGAATTTTTGTACTTATCTATTTATTATATGTGATAACTTGATGATGTTAGAGTAATAATATTAGTGGAAATATCAAATTGGGTCTTAACCAAGGGATGTTTCACCATAGTTATAATAAACCTTGTGGGTTTAATGTTGCACACCTACATGTCAAAATAAGAAGTCAACATGATTGTTGGAATGTTTACATTAGTGGCATAACTATTAATTTGGAAATTAAACCTATTTTATATTGAAGAATTATTCATTCTAACCTTCTCTAAAAATTATATAAATAGAGGGAAAGGATTAAGTGTTTTAAGCAAGCAAACAAGCAAGGCAAAATAATAAGAACTCTATTTCTATTCAATTAATTGATTCATAGTAGGTCTTTTTAGTCAGGGGTGACCTTGGGTGAATTTTATAAATCCAACATAAAATTTCATCATGGTATCATAGCCATCCTTATAACCCTCCTTCTCATAAATCCCTCTATCTATTCATGTTGCTCAATTAGAGAAATAGTATTAAAAAGATGACAATGAGAGTCATTAAGATGTCTTAGAAGTGATTTTGTAATTGGGAGGTTATTTTTCATTTTAGAGCATACAATTTTTTTTAACATGTTCATTAAAGATATGAAAGGTGGTCCAAGATTTTGGTTTACTCAAATTGGTCACCCAGTGCTCCAGATCTGTTTGAGAAGCTTGTTGGTCACTAAACAATTTCTAGGAAATCTGCATGTTTTCATGTAGATCTGATCCTATGGATCCATTTAGAGTGGTTTATTTAGTTGGATTAGATGTTTGTTTGGTAGAAAAAAAATGTGATGTTCTCATAGTGTGGTGGAATCTCTTGGTAAATTCTAATCATTCACTAGTTAAAGGGGTTTGAATTTTTTCTAATTTTTTGGGCTATTTTTGTTTTTAACCAATTTTTAAAAAAATTAAAGAAATAAAAAATGTTATGTTTTTTTTTATTATAGGTGGTTTTAATATATTAAAAAAATGATTTTTTTTAAAGGTGGGGATTTTGTATTAATTTAATTATTTTGATTAATTCAAAATTAAAAAAAACTTAAAGTTTTTATTAAAAAAGGCTAAGCTTGCTACTCAGCCCCTTTCCCTTCATCGATTCATTGACCAATCCTCAAGAATGGATCCCTCCTCTCATCCCTACACCCGATGATGTTAGTTTAATTCATAGCTTGACACCCTGCCCCCACTTCCACTACCTTCCACTTAAGCTCTTGGTTGTTTTTATAGCCTATAGGGCCTTTCACCATCCAGTCTTATCTAATAGCCCATGTGGACTCCTCCCTAGATATTATTCATCATCCCATGCCTCTATGGCCTTCCCATATTATGCATAACCAATACTTCAAATGCTCAACTACTGCTCAACCTCTCTTGTGATCCTATTCTTCATTGGCCTATAGATTTTGTCCACCATAATAAAACTTTTTGGCATTGAATGATTCTTCTTGAGGCATTGGACATGATCATGGATTGTCTTTGGCATTTTTGGTAGTATGCTTTAGTGTGGAAAATTTAAATTATTTGGAATTATTTTTGGCATGTCAAGTTGAAATGTCTAAAATGTCAAGGTTGGATTTTTTTTGAAATTATTTTTTTTAAATGCAAATATTGTACATGTCCGACATTGCATCCACCTACCTTCCAATTAATTTTTTTTTACTTTTACATATACACTACTATCATTTTTTGACATTTTGACATTTTATTTTTAAATGAGTATGTGTTGTTTTAAAAATTTAATTATTACATTATCAGTGGGTATTTTGCCAAGTCTATTGGATGGCCTATTCCTGGTAGAGACATTGGTATGGTGAGGTCCCCAGTTTGACCATGGAGAGTTGATTTTTTCCATGGAGTATTACATCACATTCTTTCATTTGATGAAGACTAGTAGGTGGGGTTTGATGTAACAGGTAGTCAGACCCCCCAATAAAAACACTTATTTTTTTCTAATTAGTGATTTTTGCTCCATCTAAACTACTCAGTATTGTGTTTTGATGCTATTTGTTTATGTTCACCTTTTTTGTCAGGCGCCCTCCATTGTGAGTTTCTACAGACACACTTGCACATTTTCTCTCATATCTTGAGTATTATTTAGATTTTTATAATGATTTATACTATATTTCAAAACTAATTCTAGTCTATTATGTGCATTATTTTTAGTTTTTTGATGTTGTATCAGAAAACATGACTATTTTTCAAATTTTTAGAGGTCTTCTTGGTTTACAAACATTATCACACTTTCTAGGAACTTTTTTCCACACTTTGGGCACCTTGTGAGGTGCCTTTTTTTAAAATTACATTTGAGTCATATTGTACAAAAATGGATATTTTTTTGATTTTCTCTTTTTATCTCAAATTGTACTCCAATGAAGAATTTTGGAAAACTACATAATTATAAGTAGTTAGGGGGTTGTGTTGACCATTGCACTCCATTATAAAGTGCCATGAATTCATTTTTTTTTTTTTTGGGGGGGGGGGGGGGGGGGGGCGGGGGGCGGGATACACACTTGATTAAGGCACTCTTGTAAATTATGCCTTGCATTTATTTATTGTGCATTTGTAGTTTGTGTATTGTCCTTGAACTTGGACATTCATATTTTGTCACACTTTTAGTTCGTATCATGTCTCCTTCAAAGCCCATTTCTTAGAGCCTTAAATTATTATTTGGAAACACCCTCAAGGCCCATTTTTAAGTTATTTGCATTATTATTTGTGTTGCCTCCTTTAAGGCCCCTTTTTTGGTGCCTACTATTGTTTTTTGAAGACACCACCAAGGCCCATTTCTAAGCACCTTGTATTTATTTATATTGTATTGGCTTCCTACCTTGTTATAATCTCAATCAATAAAGTAAATAACAACTTGTAATTTAAGAGTGACATTATTTTTTTTGTAGAGGAATCTAGGGAACCCATAACATAGAACACACTCCTCCTCACAACACTTATTGTACATTACTCACTCCATAATCTGCAATATCATATTACATTTTTTCAATTAGAATATGATCCTATGGAACACATAACCATTAAACTTGTTCCATGTTCAATTCTTGATTTCAACTTTGGCATGCATCCCTTAGATGCTCAACAAGATTTTGATCTATCAACTACTAAGTCATTTTGTGATCCTACTACACTAGTAGTTGCCTTTATTAGAACTCAAAATATTATTGATCACACTATTGATGTTTTTGCTTCATTTGGGAATCACACAACTAGATTTGGTTCCCACATACTCTAAACCATGGGTTATTCTAGTGAAGGTCTTCAAAAGAATACACATGGCATTATTTCCTCCATCTAAATTTTTCATTAGATTGTTCACGATAGCATTGGATATCAAGAAATTGATTCCACATCTTATTTGGGACCATCATGTAGCATCTCTTCACTAATATTTTTCACTCCACACTTCTAGAGGATATTGAGTGACATGGTACAACTACATTCATTCATTCATCAGATGTTATAAAGGGTTGAGAGTCCTAATTCATCTTACCCTTTAATTAGTCTTGAGAAACTTGAGTGTTCTTTTATTAGGCATGTGAGTCCTAACACCTTATTAGATTCACTTAGACGTGAGAGTCCTACATCTAATATAGATGTTTCTTTACATTCATCATTTGTGCACATGGCACTGAATCACTTGTAAGCATCTTCTTCCATTATTAGTTATTATTTGGGATGGATTGATGATCGATCATGGTGGCATCATCAACATTATTTACATGGAATTTTATCAACATGGTTATTCCATTGTGTAAATGCATATTCTTCATACCATTCATACTACATAGTAGTGTTCCTTTTTTGGAGCAACTTTCAAGTATTGTGATGGCTTCTTCAGCAGATTGATTGCTCCTTATGGCAAGTTATTTTTGGTATTTATAGTATCTATTCAATTGTTTGGTGATTTTTTGGGATATATTGTACTTACACTTACTTATAAAGTGTCATGGGGAGTTTTATTTTTACTTCCTAATCTACTTTCATGTATGTGTACCTTAGTTTGTACACCCTTTACACTTTTAGTTTCTTATTTCTCCAATCACCACTAGGGCCATCCCTTTTTGAGAGACTATTTTTCTATTCTTAAACACCTTGATAGTCAGCGTGTCTATTTTTTGTGAGCCTTATCTAGCATTTTTAACTACTATCATTAATAGGTATTTGAGTAATGGATTTATCCCACTCATAGAAATTTTTTCATCCACTTCACCCATTTTACACTATGGGGGGTGTGTGTATAGATACTAATTATTTAGGTGTTGAGTGTCCCTTACATGGTAGTACTATTTTATATTTTCAATTATTTTTTTAGGTTTTGAGTGTCCCTTACACCTCCTAAAGATAGTTAATAGCATATTTAGGTGTTGAGCATTCCTTGCACCTACTTTAGTGATGGATTTCATCCCATTTAGCATAGTTTAGTTTTTTGAGAGACCATAGTTTTATCTCTCATTTTCCATTTCTATGATCAGTGATTCTTTTGAGTGAGCCTCATACAGAGTACTAGTTCCTATTTGAATTGGCTATTCTAGCAAATTAACATCCATGTATTTTGGTAAGATGGATTGGCTACCATAAGGACACTTAGTAATTCACTATATATTTGTACATGAGTACTTGATCAGGGCTTTGTTGCCAAGACCCATTTTATGAGTTTTCTCTTCTCCCCAAGTTAATCTTAAGGGGGGATGCTAGATTAATACTCTTAGTAGTAATATTAACTTGGCTCTTAACCAAGGAAATCTTCACCATAGTTATAATAAATTTTGTGGGGTTTAATATATACTAATTATTTAGGTGTTGAGTGTCCCTTACATGGTAGTACTCTTTTGTACTTTCAACTAATTCTTCAGGTGTTGAGTGTCCCTTACACCTCCTATAGATAGTTGATAACATATTTAGGTGTTGAGCATCCCTTACACCTAGTTTAGTGATGGATTTATCCCATCTAAAATATTCTAGTTTTTTGAGAGACCATAGTTTTATCTCTCATTTTCCATTTCTATGATCAGTGATTTTTTTAAGTGAGCCTCATAAAAAGTACTAGTTCAAATTTGACTTGGAAGTTATAGCAAACTAACATCCATGTATTCTAGTAAGAAGGATTGGATACCATAAGGACACTTACTGCTTCACTGTATATTTTTACAAGGGTACTTGGTTAGGGCTTTATTGCCAAGACCCATTTTATGAGTTTTCTCTTCTCCCCAAGATAATCTTAAGGGGGGATGTTAGAGTAATAATCTTAGTGGTAAGATTAACTTGGGTCTTGACTAAGGGAATATTCACCATAGTTAGAATAAATGTTGTGGGGTTTAATGTTGCACACCCACATGTCAAAATAAGAAGTCAACATGATTATTGCAATGTTGACATTAGTGGCCTAACTATTTATTTGGAAACTAAACCTCTTTCACATTTCCAAATGATTCATCCTTACCTCACCTCAAAATAATGTAAATAGAGGGAAAATATTGAGTGTTTTAAGCGAGCAAGCAAGAAGAAATAACTAGAACTATATTTCTATTCAATTAATTATTTCATAATAGAAGGTGTTTTGGTCAACAATGACCCTGGGTGAATTGTATGAATCTCACTTACAATTTCTTCATGGTATCAGAGCCATCCCTATAAACCTCCATCTCAAAAATACCTCTATCTATTCATGTTGTTTAAGTAAAGCAATAATGTCAAAAAGAGGACAATGGGAGTCATTAAGATGTCTTAGAAGTGATTTTACAATAGGGAGGTCATTTTGCATTTTGGAGCTGATCAAAATTTGTTAGCATGTGCATTAAAGTTGTGAAAGGTGGTTTAAGCTTTAATTTTAATCAAATTGATCACCTAAAATTCCAAATTTGTTCGAGAAGCTTGTTGGTTACTAAATAGTTTCTAGGAAATCTACACATTTTCATGTAGATTTAACCGTACGAATCCATATAAAGTGGTTGATTTAGTGGGAGTAGATGTTTGTTTGGTAGAAAACATACATGTAGTGTTATTCATGTGGTAGAATATTAAGGTTAATTTTGATCCTTCTCTGGTTAAAGGGGTTTGATTTTTTTGGGGCAATTTTTATTTTTAATCGATTTTATAAAAAATTAAAAATAAATAAAAAATTGTATGTTTTTTTATTGGAGGGGGTTTCAATATATTAAAAAAACATTATTTTTTAAAGGTGGGGCTTCTATATTTATTTTATTATTTTGATTAATTCAAAAATTTAAAAAAAAATATATATTAAATAAAAAATAAAGTTTGAGCCTTATACTCAACGCCTTTCCCTCCATCGATTCCTCGACCCCCCACTAAGCCCATTTCTCTCCTCTCACCCCTATACCCAATGATGCCAGGCTACTCCATAGCTTAACACCTTAACCCCACCACCATTGCCTTCCACCTAAGCTCCTAGCCATTCCATGGCCTTTAACACCATTCACTACCTAGATCTACCCAATAGCCCATGTTGACTCCTCCCTAGTTGTCATTTGTCATCCCACACCTCCATGGCATTTCCTTGTTGTGCCCAACCCATCCTTAAAATTCCCAATTGCTACTAAGCCTCTCTTCCAATCTCATTCTTCATTGGCCTATAGATTTTGTCAACCACAACAAAAATATATTTTTTAGTATGCTTCTAGATTATAGTGTGCAAATTTTGAATTATTTGTAATTATTTTTGCCATGTCAAATTGAAGTTTTTAAAATGTCATGGTTGAATTTTCAAAATAAAATTATTTTGTTTTGAATGAAAATCTCGTACATGTCCAAAATTTTGTCCAACTAACTTCCAATGTAGTTTATTTTGACTTTCCCATATACATTGCTATCATTTTTTGACATTTGCATGTTTTGTGTTTAAGAGATAATGTGTTATTTTGTAAATTTAATGCTTGTATTATTGGTGGGTATTTTGGAAAATATGTTTGATGGTATATTATTTGTAAAGACATTGGTATGGTGAGGTCCCAAGTTTTACCATAGAGAGTTTATTTTTTCCACAGAGCATTGACTCACTTTCTTTTGTTTGATAAAGACCGATAGGTGGGGCTTGGTCTGACAAGTGGTTAGACCCTCCCGCCCCAAAAAAAAAAACACTTATTTTTTCCAATCAATGATTTACACTCCATATAAACTACTTGGTGGTGTGTTCTAAAGTTATTTTGGCATGTTTGCCTTTTTTTATTGGTCCCCTTTTATTGTGAGTTGCTACAGACACACTTGTACATTTTCTCTCATATCTTGACCATTATTTGGAATTTTACAATGCTTTATATTGCATTACAAAGATGAATCCAAGATATTTCATGCAATATATAATTTTTTTCATCATACATAAGAAAGTGTGAATATTATTAATATTTTTAGAGGTCTTCTTGATGTGCAAACATTATCAAAAATTTTGGGCACTTTTCTCTGGACTCTAGGCACCTTTTGAGGTGCCTTTTTTTTTAAAGTGCATAATTTTTTTACCTAGAATATAGATTTTAAATTAAATTTGAGTCATATTATATATAGATGGATATTTCTTTATTTTCTATTTTTAACTCAAATTATACTCTGATGAAGAATTGTGTAAAACTACACAATTATAAGTAGTTAGAGGGTTGTATTGGCCATTGCACTCCTTTATAAAGTGCCATGAACTCAATTTTTTTTGTGGTGGATACAATATTGCTTAAGGCAATCTTGTAAATTATGCCTTGTATTTGTTTTTTGTGCATTGATGGTTTACACATTATCCTTGCACTTAGACATTCATATTTTGTCACAATTTTAGTTTGTACCTATTGGCTAACAGATTTGTCCTAATTTCTTATAACTCTATACCCTTTTCTTTCAAGAACAAATAAGTTAATCAACAAATGTGTAAACTATCAGGAATAGTTCCCCTCTGAATTAAGGTATAGTTCCCTTTAATATTTTCAATGAATTTTAATTATTCTAAATATTTAGATACACTTTTAACCATAAAGTGCTTAAAGGCAAACTAACATCCATACATCATTATGCTATGAATGCAATATTTTATAACATCATTTAGTAATAGAATACACAGATTCCATCTTCAATTATAACCAAATATAAACATACAAATTATTGAACCAATACACAATAAAACATATACAATGAGTTGTCCAATATAAGATCAACTATCATATGAAAGAAGATCTCACACAAAAAATCCAATTTCAAAATACTCAAATGCACAGATTTAAGTATGCCATAAATGTTTCTCTTTTTCATTCACAGATGAAAATTGTTTCAGATAAAACATCATATAAGTAATCTTTAACTCTAAAACTTCTTCCTTCTTTTACTTCCTCTTCTATTATTTGTTTCAACTACTAAAACACACACACACACACACACACACACAAACATATACACACACACACACACACACACACACACACACACACACATATATATATACATATATATATTATACATATATATATATATATGTATATGTGTGTGTATATATATATAGTTGCCCTAATTACTCAATATTTTAAACCAAACCCAAAGTTAAAGTAACTCTAACCCATATAGGATTTTAGTTTTTAAACAAACTCACTTAAAAACAAAGTTTAAATAGAAAACTAATTTATTAACTAAAAAAATATTATGCAAGTAAGATTAAGACTGGGGAGATAGATTATAATCTCTGGATTTGTTTTACTTAGCCAAGGAGATAAGTTACACTTTCCACTCCTAAGATGTTGTAACAAATTCCTATATTTTCAAGAAATTAGGGAAGCTGATGTGTTTCATTCTTACCTTCCAAACATCTTTTTCCCTATGAAAGTTTTTAATCTTCTCCATGTACTTTGGGAGTGTGTCAATGCAGATATAAATAAGTGGCTTCACCTTTGAAATTTGAGAGAATTTTTTAGTTAATAAGTTGTCACTTTCTTTAATGAAGCTGATATTTCCCTTTAAGGGTTGAATCATAGTATCAATATCTTTTTCTTGTTCTCCATCATCCTTTATGTATTTTAACTCAATCCACTATAGATCATGTTGTAATGATTAAGTGAATTTAGTTATTTCTTTGATCATTTTGGTGAGTTCAATTTACCCTTGTCATGATACTGAATTCCTCAATTCAATGTTTTTCTTACTTACATAAAGCATATCCTCATTCAGACCTATCAAATTCTTTTTTGATAAATTTTTTACTATTCCATACTTCTATACTTCATCATTTAATTTATTACATTCATCCATTTTCCTTCATCTTTTATCCATGAATCATTCTGTGTTTTCAAGTCTTTGATGGTTTTTATGGTTTGATCATATATATTTTCTAGTTCATAAATGTATTTCATACCTTTTTGGATGATTCCATCCAACCAATCATCAAATACCTTGAAAACCATTTTTTTTTTGTATCTTCTCTAGCATCTTTTGATTGATTAGTGATTTTAGATCAAAAGGCAAGGGCATTTAGGTGATAGGTTGTGGATTTGGGTTATGAATGGCATCAATGTACTCTACCATTGACTGCAAGGTCTATTTTAACTCCCTTTTGTCTTGCCCATCCTTATAGGTTCAGTTGACTATCCTCTTGGTAGATGCTTCAAGGTGATTCACATCCACAACACGTGTTGCAGTCCCAAGATCTATCTTTTCAACTATAAAATACTGAATGGTAAGATCTTGAACTTCTTCATTAGTTATTAGCTAGGCAATTTCTATATTCTAGTTCCCTATGTTATAGTCGACATCTACCCTAGATGTTGTTTTTAACTTCTTAGATTTAGGAATATTCCCTAGGCACTTACTAACCATGTCTTCTAAAGGCAATGAAAATGGGACTATTTTTATTGTCACTAATTAAACTTTCTATCCATTTGGGAGTAGAGGTTGGGACTTATTTATTAGGATTTAACTAATCAGAAGGCACATCTAAAATCATTATCAAGTTAGTAGACTTTAAATCAACCTTTGTCTATTATTTTTTACTAACCTCCTCTACCATAGGTGAATCAAACTCTTTATCACCTATTGCTTCTCTTGAATCTTATTTAGAATTCAAGTCTACAACTATCCTTTAAAAAATTTGCTTATTTCTCTTGCTTTTAGTTTTTGATCTAGTGCCATGAGGGGGTATAATAGTTGTGAGCACTTTCTTAGATTCTCTGATGATAGGACTCCTAGTTTTAGTCTTGGAAGTACCTACATCATAGATATCAATAAGTCAATTAGGAGAGATTATTGAGGATGGTGGTTCAACCATTGATGCACATTATAGGGAACCTTCATTTTGAACTTCTTCACATTTACAGACCCTCAATCATTTCTTAGTTCTCTTTATTACTGGGAGTGTTTTGACCTTAATTTGATCCTCTTCATCTTTATCCCAATCAATTTTTAGGATAAGTAATTCTTTTATCTTTTCAAATTGAGGATCATTTAGTTATTCTTCATTGTCAACTATTCTATAAATGTTCATTTTCAAATTGAGGGTGACTATTTTCCCCAAGGAGAATCTAGACCAAAGTCTCTTTCTGATCTCAAATTCATCTAAACAAGCTTCCAAATAATCCTTTATTTGAGGGATATGTGAAAACCCTATTCCAAAATCCAAGTTATCCCTGACAAAGCCTTTGTTGTCAAATTAGGATCTAGTAGTGAATTACTCAAAACTAAATTTTTTAAGATCTACTTCTAAATTCAAAGCATCAAAAATAGACTGATAAGAGTAATGTCCAAGTTTAATGGCAAAATAGATACCAGCTTATTTCTTCTTTGAAGACTTCTTATCCACATGGGCTAGCTATCTGTAAACTTCTATCAATATGAAATGATAAAAAATGTACCTAGGTAACTTCAAGGGTTCACTGTCAAAACCCTTAACTCTGATATAAGTAAATTTGGGGAACTAGTTAAAGAAGCTACCATAGATACTGATTAGCTGTATTATTTCATCAGACATTCTCTTACTTATATTTCCTAACATTTCATAAGTCATTCTTTTACTAAAAACATCATTAACCCTCCTATAATTCTCATAACAATTATGCATCTATAATTGTGAATAATAGTTATAAATTTTTATGTCTTAGACCAAGGGTGCATGAGGTAGCCCTAACCATTATCTAGTAGATGCTAGGAAATAGAAAATATATGAAGAGATACAAAAATCTTTACTTCCCAAATAATTTCTTAGACTCAGATGTAAACATTTGGCTATAATTTTGGCCCAGTCCAAATACTGTTCCCCTTGGAAGATCACCTGGATGAAAAAATACATCTAATCTTCCCAATAATATGCCTAGGAGTTACCCTTTAGCCTATACAGTAATACCATAATATCCTTTACCTCCTGAATCATGTGATTTCTTGTGAATGTTCTGGGTAGTCTTGAACCCCCTTTTTAGAATTTCAATAACCAATTCCTTATGATCATGCTCTTGTAATTCATTTTCTTTAATGAGAAATGCCCATAAGAAGAAGTAATATTGAGATCAAAATAGGGTTTTTTGGGTGGAATTCTCATCATAAAAAATTAATGTTTGTCTATCGATATGAAGTAACACATTATTGTCTATAGTTTTGATGCACCTATCTTATGCCTCATATCTATTCATGCACTCTAGAAATAATTAGGGTCACTGTACAACCATGGGAAAGTCATTGCTTCAACCAAACCACTTTCTATTATCTTCTTCATCATAGGATTTGGTATAGGATTTTTAACCCTCTCCTTAAAATCTTCTAAGTCATATTAAACCAAAGAGGTATTCCCTAATTCAAGGAGAGAGTAGATGAGACCAAAACCATGATTGTAACCAAGACAAGCTAACTTCATAGCTATAGATCAGAGGATATAATGAAAAAGAATGCTTCAAACTTATTAAATAATGTTAGAAACTCAAAAGGATCTTTATTTTCAATTAATAAATGGAAACAACTTATAGGAAGAGTAGAATTCACCTTTAATGTATCTAAAATAACTATGAAATTGGGAAATACAAATCTTATACTTCCGTATAGTTCCCCATTTGCATCAACTAGTATGTTTATTTGCTAAATTTGGCTTGTTCTCTCTTGATACAAATATTGATAAGGTCAAATAATTATTAACTGAAATAATACATGTTAAAAATACTTGATAAGACATGAACTATGACATATGCATTAATGGAAAGCATTCTTCATGCATAACTTTTATGAATAATGATTATCCATAACCTCATGAAAATTTAAACCTTTCTACTTCATAATGAGTTTTAGATATATTTTCCTCTAAATCTCTTGCTAATTTTGACTTAGAGAAAGTCCCGGGGTGAAATGAGAGTATAGTCATTAAACTCTTGAACCATTTGAACCATTGAACTATTAAACTTTTGGAATGTGGTTCAAACTAAAGGTTCAAAAATATGAAGTGAACAACATATAATGACCACTAATCACATGAATTTTCAAGAAACTTTGAACTTTGAAACAATGAACTGTTAAAGTGTTAAATTTGTGAACCTTGAAAAAGGAATTTAATTTCAACCAGAAGGTTCAAAGACATAATTGAAATACACAAAGGGACAAATAGTTCACTTTGAGATACATTGAATCATTGAACCCATTGAACCATTGAACTCTTGAACTTTGAGAAAGGGTTCAAGTTCAAAGGTTCAATTCTTTATAAAATTTCACAAAAAGTTGAATAAGGGGGACTCAAAAGGTAACATTGGCACTGACTGGGGACTACATTTTATGGAAAAATGTAGAGAACTCATAAACTCTAGTTTCACATAAATTGAAAAATAGAGATAGAATAAAAGAAACAAGACAAAATAAAAGTAGGAAAGGAAAACACATGCAATAACAAAGGAAAGGCTATGTACAAAATATGGGACACCTATTTCACAATCGATACAACTTAAGATCCTATCCATTATAGGATAGGGGTAAAATATCTCCATCTAGGTATTCCAATTTAAAATAATTATGACTGAGCACATGATGAATTTTGAAAGGTCCTTTCCAAATTAAATCAAATTTTCCATGTGATCCTTTAGGTTCTCTCCTTCTATCCCATAGCAATACTTCATCTCCCTCCATGAACTTTTTGGGTCTAGTTTTTTGATCAAAAATCTTCTTGACCTTGGCTTGGTGAGCAGTAATTTAATCAATCAAGTCATCCCTTTCCTCCTCAATCTTAGTTAGGTACATAACTCTTTTCTCTAAGGAATCTTGAAAATATTGATCTTTAATTACATTTTATAATTTAGTTGTAGATAATTCTAGAGGTAATGATAATTGTGCCCCTATCCCATAAACTAGCTCAAAAGGTACCATTCATATTTCTCTTTTTCATACAATCTTTGATGCCAATCTTTGGGATTTTCACTCACTAATTTCCTCGTGATAGTTATCATATTTTTATTACTAGACTCAGCTTGTCCATTCCCTTGAGGGTAGTAATATGATGAGTGAGATAGAGATATACTATGCTCAAAGCAAAAATAAGTAAGATAAATTGAGGAAAATTTGGTGACATTGTCGGCTACAAGTTTTTAAAGGACACCAAAATGTACCAGTATATTTTATTTGAGAAAATTACACACCACTTCTGAAGTGGTTCTCTTCACAGGGATTGATTCAACCCATTTTGTAAATTAGTCTATTTCCATTAAAATTTCATTCTGTCTGGCACTTGAAGGAGGTGAAAGAGACCCAATAATGTCCAAACCCATTTTTTGAAAGGTTATTCTATAATAATAGGCCTCAAAATAAATACTGTAAGTTATGGGCTTCTTGAAAACATTTTGCATTTTTCACAGTTGGCTACCCATTTATATGAATCCTTAAACATGCCTTATCAATAATAACAATTTCTAAGGATTTTGAAAGCTGTGATTGAAGAGGATAAGTGTCCACCATAGACTTCATTGTGATAAACTTCCAAAATATTATGTTGTTATTCCTTATCCACACATCTCAAAAAAGTTCCATCCAATCTCTTCTTATATAAAACATCATCCCAAATGACATATTTTGCTCATTTTAACTTCAAATTCCTTTTCTCCTTTAGAGATAGGTGACTAGGATAGTCTTCATAAGTAATATAGTGTGCCAAATCTAAGAACCATGGATCTTGTAAACTTACCAATAAGACAGTGGGGAGTTCTTCTATTTCTTCCTTACTTTTAGTAACTAATTTGCATATATCTTAACCTCTAACCAATTTGGTTGGTCTAATATCCGAGTTATATTCTTGAATTTTAGCAACCCATGTTTCTCTATTGTTCACCCCAATGTCTTGTTGAGTGAGAATACTTTTTACAGTCAAACTAGGCATAAACACAACTGAATGAGAGTGTAGAATATAATATCTAAATTGTTTGATAGCCTTTACCATAGTGAAATGTTGCTTCTTGGTTAAAGAATACCTAAATTCATGATTTTTGAGATGAACACTCATAAAGGCTATTGGAGCTTTTACATTCAATTCATTCTTATGTAATAAGATACCAGACATGGTATGTTTTGAAGCATAATAATAAATAATAAAATCTTTTTGAAAATTAGGATTTACTAGAGTAGGTATTTGTGCAATTGCTTCTTTAATATCTTCAAATGCTTTATTAGCAATGTCATTCAATTTAAAATCCTATTTTTCACTCATCATCCCCATAATATGTTTTTTAATTTCAAAAAAATCAGGAATGAACCTCTTGAAGAAGTTTATCTGACCAAAGAAGGACTTAACTCCAGTCCTATTTGAATGAAGGCTTAGCTATTATATTTATCTAACACTTTCTAGATAAATCTTGATTCCATCCTTAGAATCCAAGTGTCCCAACAACTTACCCTCTATTACATATAAAATTGACTTCTTAGGGTTAAGAGATATGTCATGACTCTGACACCTTTGTAAAATGATCTCTAGGTCCTTCAGATGATCTTATCTTTTTTTTTTGAGAAAATAGTCAAATCATCAAGATAAATGATAATAATTCTATCTTTTAGATCTCTAATAGATGAATCCATCACCCATTGAAAATTTGCACCAACATTAATTAAACTGAAGGGCATACAATTATAAGCAAAAGTTCCCCAAGGTATAGTAAAAGTAGTTTTATGTTGATTAGCTATAGTTACACTTATTTGATTATAACTTGAGAATAAATCTAGCATGGACATCATTTCTAACTTGGAAACTATTTGTAAGATGTGATCCATTATGGGTAAAGGATAATTATCCTTCAAACTAGCTTGGTTTAGATTCCTAACATCAACATAGATTCATATTTCTCCATTCTTTTTATGTATTGGGATAATGTTTGCCACCTAGGTGGAGTGATGAATTGGATAAATATTCCTAGCCTTCAACATTTTTTTAATCTCTTTAAATATGGCCTCAACAACCTTTGGATTATAATTTCTCAGCTTCTACTTGAATGGGGTTGCATTTGTTTTCAAAGGAATATGATGTTAAAATTGCCCATGCCTAAAATCTTTGACGTCATCATAACACCAAACAAAGACATCCTTATACCTGATCAATAGATTAGTCAATTTATTTCTCTCCTCTGGTAAACAACATCTACCACTAGTAATCCACTTAGGATTAGTTTCACTTCTATTGTTTATTTTCTCATAGTCCCCCAATACGCCAAAATCCTAGACAAGCTTGCTTTTTATATTCATCTTGTTGAGTGAACAAATGTTCTAGAGAGACCAATCCTTTAGGGATTTTGTTTCCTTTTAATTGAATTACATCATATTTTGAATTGATCCCTGGATCAAGAATGAATTCTTTACATCATGCATTTGATCTTTTAAAATAAGTGCCCAGGAACATCTCAGTATTCTCCAAGAATTTTTTGATCTATTTATCATTCTTAAAAACTTGCCAATTTTTAGCATTATTCATGACATTAGGATGATAAAATAGTTCTATTCTACATGAATCCTTTTTTAAATTAGGTTATAGGAGAAGAAGAGAAACTGATACTTCTAGAGAATCTACCGACGTGTTCTAGTCTCTAGGAATTACTTCAATAGAAAAGGCATCAAAATTTTGTATCTCATCCCAAAATCTATTCATGTAATATCTCAATCTTTCATTCTTAACTAAGAAAATTCCTCTCACCTATTGAAGAATTAATTTAGCATCTCCTCTTGATTTGAGCATATTTACACCCTTTCCTTTAGCTTCAATTAAACCAATCAATAAAGCCTCATATTCTATGGTGTTATTAGCGTTTTAAAATTCTAGCTTAAAGGAGTAAGGAAAATTTTCACCTTCAAGTGAGATCAACACAACCCTAGCTCCTGAACTAGTGGTAGCACAACTACCATCAAATTCCATGGTCCGTAAATCATCTGAATTAATAGACTTTGGGATAGATTCTTCTTTCAAGTCTTTAAAGGAAAGAAAATAGTTACCAAATTTACATTCTTCAAATAAAATTTGAGACTTAGGATCATCAGAAGGGTATACAATAAACTTGCATTTAGGTTCAAGTTTTAGTTTAACTTTTTATTTTCCCACTAGAATTTTAGCTTCTAACCAATCCAATTTATTCTATACACCTAAATCTCTGCAAAAATTCGTACTCAAGAACATCCCATAACTAGCAGGAATATCTGCTACCAAGATAGTCAACTTCACCTTTTTATCAGGATAGGCTGTAAGAGCAATTCATTCATATTTAATTTATCTAAGCAAAGAAATCTATTTTCCATCCATGGAGTAACACCTACCAAATGTTTGTGTAAGGGATAAGCCTAGGGCTTTAGCTATAGAAGAAGGCATTATATTATTAGAAGCACTTGAGTCTATGATACAATTACTGAGTTTATGACCATTTATGAAGAAAGAAACATAAAATGGGTTGGGTTTCATATCATCCATATAAGAAGTATCATTATGTTGAATTGAGGGTCATTATAGGAGTATGCATGGGTGATTTAGGTGGAGAAGCAAAGAATTGGGCAATGGGAGATTCAATATTAACATTTAATTGACTCTTAGGTTCAACTTGTGTAGGGCCATCTTTGACATATTTAACTAATTTATCTAGTTCCTTGGGTTTCAACCTGAGGTATTTAGTAGGGGATATTTAAAACTTTTCAAACTTACAAAATTCTAAATTATCAAAAAAAGTTTCATGATCATTTCTATGTAACAATTTATTTTCTTGGGTCTTTAGATTAGAATCAAAGGTTTTAATATTAGGTTCCTTACCTTTGACAAGCACTTCTTGAGTATTAGAAAATATCAGATTCTTCTAACTTCTGGTGAGGATAGAACATGAAGGATCTTCAAGAGTAACTAATATTTTACCTCCTCTTTCTAAATCTGATTCATATTCTAGGAAGTGTATTTCAGAGTCACAAAGTTTCACAAAGTTCCTTTCTTCTTCAGTAATCTCCCCCAACACATCTTGAGTAGCAGCCATTTGAGCATATCTAAGCATTTTCAAACAATAATCTCTATCATAATTAGTATTAAAATGAAAGGCACACATATTACCTCTCCCAGGAGGAGCTTTAATAGCTAACTTTGGTTGTGTTTATGTGAGTGGCAATGTCTTACCAGTATTCATTTGTTGATTAAGATTTCTCCTACTGATATCTTGATATGGTTGTTGAAATGGGGTATTAGCTTTAGGCATTTAATTTTTCAAGGCAATCATATTATTTACCAATCTTTGGACCACAGGATCTGTAGAAGATGAAGGATGATCATTAGGTATTTGGACTTCTTTCTTCCATTTTCTAGCCATAATAAGATCATCTTTTAAACCAACCACCAAGGTTTGAGTGGTTATCAAGTCAACAATTACACCTTTTCTAAGATGAAAGCTAATATTAGGAGGCATAGCATTAATAAAGAAACATTTATGATTCTCAGTAGTTGGTCTTTTAGCAATAGGGATTTTGTGCACAATTCTATTAAATTTAGCTATAAATTCCCTCATGGGTTCATGTATCTCCTTCTTGAGTTGAGTCAATTGAGCAAGAATGGAATGTTCATCTTCCATGCTCTTAAACCTATTTTCAAACAGAGTTATCATATAATTCTAGTTTGTGATTGAATAATCAGTTAGATGATAAAACCATTGTGCTATAGTATCAGTTAGATTTTGTACAAAAAACCTCATGGCTACATTTTGATGTTGCACACATAACACACCACATGCTGCTACAAAGGCACTCAGATGCTCCTCTGGTGATTTTCTTCCATCTCCATTAAATCTGGTTAAATTTTCCCTTGTACTTTTAGGCAAAGGGTTTAGGTTGGCCCCTCAATTTAGAGGTCCTATAGCTACTCCCCAAGGTTGGGCCATTGGAATAAAATTTATGGTAGAAAGAAAGATAGTACTAGAAAGAGTTAAAGCTTGACAAAAAAAGGATGTAGAGGGTTTAGGAGGGTTACGGGGTCCACTTATAACTTTTCTAACATGGGTAGGAATATAAGGAAAATTAAGGCTTTGCAATGTTTGAAAAGTACGATCCTCAATTCCCTTTCTTCTCAAAGATCTTATGTACCTTCTAGAATCCAGCTTATAATTTTGTGATTGGATAGGCAATTATTGGTTTCTAGGATGTGTTTTCTACTTGTCTCCTCCTTTACCTAAGTAATATAAATCTCAAATTATCAACCAACTCTTCTTATTTTTCTAATACTTTTATTTCCCTCCTATAATCATCAATATGATGATCAGTGTGCTAAGTAAGGGTATTTAACTAACCAATTAATATCTTCTTTCTCATCTTGAAAACCAAGATTAGGCTGTAGAATAAGAATTATATTTTCATGTGGAAGAACCATTTTTTATTCATATTAAGGAGACTAATATTTAAACAAAGACTATTCAATCCCTAGTAGAGTCACCAAAAGCTATTGGCTAATAGATTTGTCCTACATTATTCTAACTCTATACCCTTTTCTTTTAAGAATAAATAAGTTTTTCAACAAATGGGTAAACTATCAAGAATAGTTCCCCTCTAAATTAAGGTACAGATCCCTTTAAGATTTTCAATGAATTCAAATTATTCTAAATATTTAGATACACTTTTAACCAAAAAGTGTTTAAAGGCAAACTAACATCCATACATCATTATGCTATGAATACAAGATTTTATAACATCATTTGGTAATAAAATACACAGATTCCATCTTCAATAATAACCAGATATAAACATATAAATTGTTGAACCAATAAATAATAAAACATGTATAATGAGTTGTCCAATATAAGAGCAATTACCATATGAAATAAGATCTCGTACAAAAAAAATCAATTTCAAAATACTTAAACGCACAAATCTAAGTATGCAGTAATTATTTATCTTTTTCATTCACATGAAAATTGTTTTAGAGAAAACATCATATACAAGTAATATTTAACTCTAAAACTTCTTGCTTCTTTTCCTTCCTCTTCTATTATTTGTTTTAATTACTAAAAACACACATATATAGTTTCCCTAATTACTCAGTCTTTTAAACCAAACCTAGAGTTAAAGTAACTCTAACCCATATGAGATTTTAGTTTTTAAACAAACTCACTTAAAAACTAAGTTTAAATAGAAAACTAACTGAATAACTAAAAAAAATATTATGAAAGTAAGATTAAGACTAGGGAGATGGATTAGAATCTTTGGATTTGTTTTGCTCAATTAAGGAGATAAGTTACACTTTCCACTCCTAATATGCTGTAACAAATTCATAGATTTTTTAGAAATTATGGATGTTGATTTGTTTCATTCTTGCCTTCCAGACATCTTTTTCCCTTCAAAATTTTCCAATCTTCTCTATGTGCTTTGGGAGTGTGTCGATGCAGAGATAAATAAGTGACTCCACCTTTGAAATTCGAGAGAAATTTTCAGTCAATAAGTTATCACTTTCTTTAATGAAGCTGATCTTTTCCTTGAAGGATTGAATCATAGTATCGATGTCTTTTTATAGTTCTCCATCATCCTTTATTTATTTTACCTCAATCCACTGTAGACCATGTTATAATGATTGAGTGAATTAAATTATTTGTTTGATCATTTTGGTGTGTTCAATTCACCCTTGTCATGATACTGAATTCCTCTATTAGATGTTTTTCTTACTTACATAAAGCATATCCTCATTTAGACCTATAAAATTCTTTTCTGATAATTTTTTTACTATTCCATACTTCTATACTTCATCAATTTTATTTATTACATTCATCCATTTTCCTTCATCTTTTATTCATGAAACATTCTATGTTTTCAAGTTTTTGATGGTTTATATGGTTTGATCATATATATTTTTTAGTTCATAAATATATTTTGTACCTTTCTAGATGATGCCATCCAACCAATCATCAAATACCTAGCAACCATTTTGTTTTTGTGTATCTAGTCCAACATCTTTTGATTGACTAGTGATTTTGGATTGAATGATAGGGGCATTTGGGTGATAAGTTACAGATTTGGGTTATGAATGGTGTCAATATACTCTACCATTGACTGTAAGGTCTATCTCAACTCCCTTTTGTCTTTCTCATATTTCTAGGTTTGGTTGACTATCCTCTTGGCCGATGCTTTAAGGTGATGCACATTTGTAGCATGTGATGTAGTCTCAAGATCTATATTTTCAATTATAAAATCATGAACTATAGGATCTTAAGCTTCTTCATTAGTTATTGGCCAGGCAATTTATACATTATAGTTCCCTATGTTAGGGTCGATGTCTACCCTATATATTGTTTTTAACTTCTTAAATTTAGGAATCTTCCCTAGGCACTTGATAACCATGTCTTCAAAATTGAATGAAAATGGGACTATTTTTCTTTTGTCACTGAATGAACTTTCCAGCCATTTAGGAGTAGAGGTTGAGACTTCTTTATCAAGATTTAAATGATTAGAAGGCACATTTGAAATCATCATCAAGTCAGTAGACTTTAAAGCAACCTCTATCTATTCTTTTATACTATACTCCTCTACCATAGGTGAATCCAACTCTTTATCACCTGATACTTCTCCTAAATCTTCTTCAGAATTAAATTCTACAACTATCCTTTTAGAAATCTACTTCTTTCTCTTGCTTTTAGTTTTTGATCTAGTGGCACGAGGGGGTAGAATAGTTGTGATGGCTTTCTTGGATTTTATGATGATAGGACTCCTTCTAGTTTTAGGCTTGGAATTACCTGCATCATAGATAGCAATAAGCCAATTAGGAGTGCTTATTGAGGATGGTGGTTTAACCATTGATGTACATTGCAAGGAACATTCATTTTGAAGTTCTTCCTATTTACATTCCCTCAACCATTTCTTAGTTGTCTTTATTAATAAGAGAGTTTTGACCTCAATTCAATCCTCTTCATCTTTATCCTAATCAATTTCTAGGATAGTTAATTGTTTTATCTTTTCAAATTAAGCATCAATCAGTTATTCTTCATTATCAACTATTCTAGAAATGTTCATTTTTAAATTGAGGGTGACTATTTGCCCCAAGGAGAATATAGACCAAAGTCTGTTGCTGACCTCAAATTCATCTAAACAATCTTCCCAATAATCCTCTATTTAAGGGACATGTGAAAACCCTATTCCAAAATCTAAGTTATCCCTGACAAAGTCTTTGCTATCAAATTTGGATCTGGCAGTGAAGTACTAAAGATTTAATTTTTTAAGATCTACTTCTAAATTCAAAGGATAAAAAATTGACTGATAAGAGTAATGTCCAAGTTCAATGGGGAAAGAGATACCATATTACTTCTTCTTTAAGAACCTTTTATCCACATGGGCTAGCTATTTGTAGACTTATATCAATACAAAATGATCAAAAATGTACTTGGGTAACTTCAAGGGTTCACCATCAAAACCCCCAACTCTGATATAGGTAAATTTGGGGAACTAGATAAAGAAGCTACCATAGATACTAATTAGTTGTATTGCTTCATCAAACATTTTCTTGCTTATATTGCCTACCATTTCATAAGTCATTCTTCTAGTAAAAATATCATTAACCCTCTGATAATTATCATAGCAATTATGCATATGTAATTGTGAATAATAGTCATAAATTTTTATGTCTTCGACCAAGGGTACATGAGGTAGCCCTAAACACTATCTTGTAGATGTTAGGAAATATAAAATATATGAAGACATACAAAAATATTTACTTCCCAAATAATTGCTAAGACTCAAATGTAAACATTCAGCTATAATTTTGGCCCAGTCTAAATATTGTTCCCCTTGGAAGATCACCTGGATGAAGAAATACATCCAGGCTTCCCAATAATATGCCTAGGAGTTACCCTTCAACTTGTGTAGTAATACCATAATATCCTTTACCTCCTAAATCATTTGATTTATTTTCAATGGTCTGGGTAGTCTTGAACCCCCTTTTTTGAATTTCAATAACCAATTCCTTATGATCATGTTCTTGTAATTCATTTTCTTTAATGAGAAATGCCCATAAGAAGAAGCAATATTGTGGTCAGAATAGGGTTCTTTGGGTGGAATTATCATCATATTCATTAAATTTTGTCTATCTACATGAAGTAACACATTACCATATATAGTTTTTATGCACCTATCTTGGGGTTCATATCTATTCATGCACTCTAGAACTAACTTGGGGTACTGTATAGCCATGAGAAAGGCTAAAACTTCAACCAAACCACTTTATATTATCTTCTTCATCATAGGATTTGGTATATGATTTTTAACCCTCTCCCTAAGATCTTATAATTCATATTGAACCAAAGAGGTATCCCGTAATTTAGGGAGAGAGTAGACAAGACCAAAACCATGCTCATAACCAAGACAAGTTGACTTCATAGCTACAGATCAAAGGATATAATGAAAAAGAATATTCAAACTTCTAAAATAATGTCAGAAACTCAAAAGGATTTTTATTTTCAATTAACAAATGGAAATAGAATACAGGAAGAGTAGAACTCACCTTCAATGTATTTAAAATAAATATGAAATTGGGAAAGAAAAATCTTACACCTCCATACAGTTCCCTATTTGCACCAACCAGTATGTTTGTTTGTTAAATTTGGCTTGTTCTCTCTTGATACAAATATTAAATAGGTTAAATAATTATTAACTAAAACAATACATGCTAAAAATTGTTGATAATACATTAACTATGACATATTCATTAATGACAAGCATTCTTCATGCACAACTTTGATGAATAATGATTATCCATAACCTCATGAAAAGTTAAAACTTTATGCTTCATAATGAGTTTTAGATATATTTTCCTCTAAATATCATAATAATTTTGACTTAGAGAAAGTCATAGGGTGAAATGAGAGTATATTCATTGAACCCTTGAACCATTTGAACCATTGAACTATTGATCTTTTGGAATGTGGTTCAAACTGAAGGTTCAAAAATATGAAGTGAACAACACAGACAGACTAATAATCACATGAATTTTCAAGAAAATTTAAACTTTGAAATAGTGAACTATTATACCATTGAATTCATGAACCTTGAAAAAGGAGGCTAATTTCAACCAGAAGGTTCAAAGACATAATTGAAATACACAAATAGATAAATAATTCACTTTGATAAACATTTAATCATTAAACCCATTAAACTCTTGAACTTTGAGAATGGGTTCAAGTTCAAAGGTCTAATTCTTTAGAAAATTTCACAAAAAGTTGAATAATGGTGACTCAAAAGGTAATAGTACCATGTCTCCTTCAAGTCTCCTTTCTTAGAACCTTGAATTATTTTTTGGAGACACCCTCAAGGCCCCTTTTTAAGCACCTTGCATTCTTATTTATGTTTCCTTCTTCAAGGCCCCTTTTATGGTGCCTTCCATTCTTTTTTGGAGACACCACCGAGGCCCCTTTCTAAGAACCTTGTCTTTATTTTTGATTGCATTGGTTTCCTACCTTATTTTAATCTCACTCAATCAATAAAATAATAACTTACAATCTGAAAGTGACATTATTAGTTTTGTATAGAAAAATAGGGTCCCCATAACATAAAATGTGCTCCTCCTCACAATAATTATTACACATGACTCACTTATCCATAATTTTCAAGCTCATATTGCTTTTTTGAAATCATGAGATGATATTATAAAACACAAAACTACTACACTTATTTCATGTTTAGTTCTTGCTTTCAACATTGCCATGCATCCCTTGCATGCTCAACTAAGTCATTTTATGATCCTACTACATCGGTAGTTACCTTTATAGTAACTCACAAGATTATTGATCACACTGTTGATGTGATTGCTTCATTTGAGAAGCACACAACTGGATTTGGTTTCCACATACTCAACACCATGGGTTATTCTAGCAAAGGTCTTGGAAAGCACACATAGGTAATTATTTCCTCCATCTATCCTATTCTTTGGATTGATCATGATGGCATTGGCTATTGATAAAGTGATTACATATCTTCGTTGGGACCATCATGTAGCAAATCTATACCAATTTTTTTTTGCTTCACACTTCCAGAGGACATTAAGCAACATGGTACAACTAAATTTAAGCATTGAACATATGTTGTATTTAGGGTTGAGAGTCTTGAGTCATTTTGACCTTTACTTATTCCTAAGAAACCTTAGTGTTCTTTTGTTATGCATGTGAGTCCTAACACCTTATCAAATTCACTTAGGCATGATAGTCTTACATCTAATATAGACATTTATTTGCATTCATCATTCATACAGATGACATCAAATAACTTTCAAACATCTTATTTCATCATTATTTTTTATTTATGATGGATTGATGATTGGTTATGGTGGCATCATTGACATTATTTATGTGGAATTTACTAACATCATTCTTCCATTGTTCAAATACATATTCTGCATACCATTCATAATGTATAGTAGTGCTTCTTTTTTGGAGAAACTTTTAGGTCTTGTGATGGCTTCTTTAATAGATCGATTGCTCTTTATGGTGAGTTATTTCTGGTATTTCTAGTATCTATTTCATTGTTTTGTATTTTTTTTGGGATATATTATACTCACACTAACTTATAAAGTGCCATGAGGGGTTTTATTTTTATATACTAGTTTACCTTGATGCATGTGTACCTTAGTTTGTGCACTCTTTACACTTTTAGTTACTTGTCTCTCCCATCACCACTAGGGCCATCCCTTTTTGAGAGACCATTTTTATATTCACCAACACCTTGATAGTTAGTGTGTCTCTTTTTTGTGAGATTTATCTAACATTTTCAATTATTGTCATTAATAGTTGTTTGAGTAGTGGATTCAACCCACTTATACATATTGTTTCATCCACTTCACCAATTTTTAATAATTGGGGTATGTGTGTGTGTATAGATACTAATTCTTTGTGTGCGGAGTGTCCCTTGCACTAAGTATTACTCTTTTATACATTTGAATACTTCTTTAGGTGTTGAGTGTCCCTTGAACCTCCTAAAAATAGTTGATATAATATTTGGGTGTTGAGCATCCCTTAAAACTTCTTCAGTGATGGATTGCATCCCATTTAGTATAGTATATTTTTTTGAGAGATTGTAGTTTTATCTCTCATTTTATAGTTCTATGATTAGTGATTTTTTTGAGTGAGCCTCATACATTACACTAGTTATTATTTGACTTGGTGGTTACAAAAAATTTACATTCATGTATTATAGTAAGATGGATTGCCTACCATAAGGACACTTAGTACTTCATTGTATATTTATACAGGGGTACCTAATTAGGCCTTTATTTATAGGCCCATTTTATGAATTTTCTCTTCTCCCTAAGTTAATCTTAATGGGGGATGTTAGAGTAATACTCTTTTTGGTAAGCCTAACTTGGATCTTAACCAAGGGAATCTTCACCATAGTTAGAATAAACCTTGTGTGGTTTAATTTTTTACACCCACATGTCAAAATAAGAAATCAACATGTTTGTTGGAATGTTGACATTAGTGGCCTAACTATTCATTTGGAAATTAAACCTCTTTCACATTCCCAAATGATTCATCCTCACCTTCCCTCAAATTTCTATAAATAGAGGGAAAGGATTGAGTGTTGTAATCAAGAAAGCAAGGAGAAATAATCAGAACTTTATTTGTATTCAATGAATTGCTTCATAGTAGAAGGTGTTTTTGGTTAGGGGTGACCTTGGGTGAATTGTATGAATCCCACATATAATTTATTTAGATGATATTGAAATGGAAAATTAATAATGAGATGAGATATCATTTATTTTTGGTTTATAATTGATAGATTTTGTGTATCAAAATAATCATCTATGTCTAAATAATATAATATTAATATCCACAACATCTGTTGAATTTTTGGAATTCATGTTTATGAAATGGATTAGGCAACTTGAGTGTAACCATTAATTGTTTCACATAACCCCATGAATAAACTATGGGTTTTATTATTATATTCTAAACCCAAGCATACTTGTATAAATATATTGCATTTAAAAATTAAACTAGAAAAAATTTAAAACATGTGATATGTAAGAAAGTTAAACTAGAGAGTAAACAATCAAGAAATTCTCAACAATCTCAACTCAAACACAAGATTGAAACATTCAATCATAAACATGTTGAGAATATTCAAAATTATTCTATATATTAATCAAACCATACATCACTAAATAATATCCATGGGATAATCATGGGTGTAATTTTCTTGCCTATCATTGCTAGACACCTATCACACAATTAATTCATAGTGGAAGGATTAGTTCTTCACTTCCTTCCTATGAATATGAAAATTAAAATATAATAATATTACATAATTTAAAATACTTTGAATTATAAAAAATTCAAGATAAACTATAAAATCTTCCATGTATGGTATAATTCAAATATTAAGTATTCATAAGTTTAAACAATATTGATTATAAAGTAAAATGACATATTAACACATGTTTAAACCCTTAATCTAAGTCTCATTATTTTTTTCATAATTAATCTAAACACATATTTTTATTGAATAATCAAAATAACTTCTCAAGATAATGATAGTAAAAAATAACTAATAAATAATTTATCCATTTTATTTTATTTTATCTCTACAAAATGAATAATTTTTCTTATCTAAAACCAATTAAACCTTCTCAAAGTTAAAAAACAAATGAGTTAGTGATACTTATAACTTTAAATAGTTAAATGAAAGATTTCTTCAAGACAATAATAATTCAATAAAAAAAAATATTTGCATGCTTTTTATAAAAATGTCAACCCTTAAAAAAACAAACAGACCCCAAACCATACTAAGTTTTAGTTCTCACCATAACCTTTTATTATTTTGGGTCAGGAGGGTATCAAGTTATTTTATATAATAAATATTGAGTTTATATTTTTCAATGTTTCCTACTCATTATCTTTCTATTATTTATTTTTATTTTTATTCTAAGCTACAAATAGAAATAAAAATAATTAATTAATAACAAAATATTAATTTTCATATTATCTCGTACTAGAAAAGGAAAACAAATAGTTTATTTCTATTTTTAGTTATAAAATCATGCACAAATAGAATTATAAGTTTTATTAAAAATTTGACATATACTCTTAGATGTGTGTGTGTGTGTTTGTGTGTGTGTATAGTCTTAGATGTGTGTGTGTGTG
>JARHVA010010648.1:0-12500 GCA_037957365.1 Torreya grandis | reverse complement strand
ATTTTAAGGACCTTTTCCTATATTTTCCTCCTCATGCGTGCCAAATAAATTAATAAAATAGGTTATAAATAGGTTTAAAAACATCAAATAATTGTTTTAAAGTAAAATAAAATCCATTTTATTCACTTATATATAATCTCCTAGTCATCTACCTCCATTAGGCTTCTTAAAGGTAGATTTGACCTCTTCATCTTCTTAACAATGATTCATAAAGTACAGGGGCTTGATTGGGAAAAAAATGAAAATAATTTGGAGTGAATATAAATTAATAACATCTCCTAACACAATTATTACCCATGCATCTTCTCATCATACTTATCACGTGGGAAAAAAACCCTTCACAAGCTTGCAAGCCTATATATCACTACTTGAGATACATGTTTAGGAGAAATAGGTCATTTATAAGATTAATTATCATTGTAAATGATTATTTTATGTCTGATATGTGCATTAAAATTTATATATATATATATATATATATATATATATATATATATATATATATATATATATATATATATATATATATATATCCAAAGGATTTGACTCCTCAAATAGTCCTAAAACATGATCTATCCTTGCTTAGGGCTTATGAGTAGCTTGTCAATTCTAACCCTAATAGACTTCTTTTAGTGTTTCCTTATCATCAAAAGGATTTAAATAGCTATATAAAATTCTATAAAGGTGAATAATACCCTAAATTATATTTTTTATCTTGATTTTCAACATAAAGTGCATCTTTCTCCTCATGTTTGGTGTATGTAGAGCTATAAGTGCCTATTTCAAGCTCAAAACCCTTTAGAAACCCACTCTTGAGATGAATAGTATACCTTATATTATATTCCATGATATTTTATGAATTTTTTAATCAATTTATTTTGTTTAAATAAATTTTAAAATAATAAACCACATAGGGTCTATCACGAGCCTCCCATTTCAAACTTGTAGACTATGTATAGTCAAACTGAACATGCATGATTAGGGTACTTATAAATTTGACCTTGATAATGATTTAAGGAATTATGATGAGATTTATAAAATTTATTATATTTTTCATAACCTTTCCAATAAATTTCATGCTTGATAACATATCCCACTTTTCAAAAACCTACCTATAAACTTCAAAAATAGTCGATCATGGCATTCCTTGTGAAGTACAAGTCTTATACATAAGAGATTGAATTGGTTTTTGGGTTGTATATAATTTAATACCTCTATTCAAGTATTTTAAAACCTCATATATGAAATCATAAAACACATAAATGCCATTTCAAGGGAAAAACCACGATACTAGTGTTTTGAAGGAGTTTAAGAGACAACAGACTTCTTAACAATGATTCATAAAACTTATTCCTCAATATGTAAACTCAATCCATGGATTTGAATGGAATTTGGGGACATAAAATATCCAAATATAATTTTTTCCAACACCTATCCTCCCTCATTAAATAACTTCATAAAAATGGCTCTCTTCACCTTGTAAGCGACCTGATAGAAACCATAAATGGTTTTTTTATCTTATTGTGACATATAAACTCTTAGGGGGAATGATTATAGGATCGAGAAGGATTGAGTATATATTTTTATTCCTATATAACATTAAACCTTTATCTAATTATCTAGAGGAGTTTTGATCATGCATAGAAAACTACATAACCTCTTCTTCATCAAGATACTTGTCCAATTGGGAGAAACTCCTTATGTTACCTATGTACAAGACTAAAAATTAAGTCCTTATGACATGTACAATGATATTAATGTAAAAATATATCTCTTAACTACCCTTATTTACAACACCTCACATTATTCCATATTTTGAGTTACAAAAATGAATGAAGAGTTTTCAAATGTGAGCAAACATTAGAAATGGGTACTTTAACACCTATTGGATAGGTGTGTATATAGGATAAGGTACATCATGATCTTCAATAGTCTAAAAATGGCCTAAAAATACCTATCTTTCATTTTAATAACTCCTCACACTCAATCTCCTTCAATTTTTTTCTTTTCAAAAGTTTGAACAAGCAAGATGGTAAAACAATATAAACCATAATTTTTCAAAAATTACCTTAGTCTCTCCAAAAGCTTGAAATAGAAAATGTTGTAATCTTAATATTTCTAATTATTGGTCCACTACATCACTATGTAACACCATGATAGATTATATGATCACCAACCCCTTATAATTTCTCCATAGATCACCTAGGACTTGAACTTCACAAACTAACATTAACATTTGCTAAGTTACCTTAAAGTTTACAAAACTACATTGTGCATTGATATGATAGGGGAACTAATTAAATGTCATGTTTTGGATGGTATGTGTTACATTTTGGCTTAAAAGGATAAAATTTTAACATTTTTGGTGACTTATTAGGGTTGGTTAGCCTGCTAAACAACTAAACCAATAGCCTTATTAGTATATTAGGATATAGAGTCACTCATATACATAATCTGAGGCTAATTTGACCTTTAACATTATTTAAAACCTATGAAAAAATTGAGTATACCTTCAACACACCAAAAAAAGAAGGAAAAAACACACAAAAAGACCAATAATATGTGACAAAGGAACCTAAGGAAAAGACACACAAACTCAACTAAATAACAATGTGATCAAAGAACTTGGAGGAATGTGAAAATCTAACAACCTATAATAACCACACCAAGACTAATTATACAAATTTATTAACTAGTTTCTCAGAGTAACTCCCCTTCCTTATCATTTTTGGATGATTTTCATACTTGGGAGAATCTAACTAAAGGTGGGGAAGGAGTAGGTATTCAATGAACTAATAAAGAGATTATTCAAAAATGAAGAAACATTTACTTACCCAATTGAGTTAATTAGAAGGGTAGTTGTATTTAAGGGATAGGTAGGCTAGTTTAGTCCTTATTTATGGATTACTAGACTCACTTATTCAACCTTTATTTGATCACCAATGTTGGAGACACCATCCATAGGGGGTAGGAATTGGTTATCTACTACAAGATGCACAAATTCTCCATAGAACTATTGCTCTTGGTCATTTATGACCTCTTAGACATTACTAATTGATTGGGAAACTATTAAAATCTCTTTTTGAGTTCCTCGAGATATGATCTGATCAATATCATATTAAATATGATCTCCATTATTGAATACCACCCCACTAATGTCTTCACTAAGAGATGTGGTCACCTCCACTAGATGTGCATGTTGTATGTGATATTTTTCTTGAAGAGGTGTTGGTATTATATCAAAAGTGGAATAAAAGTCTTATAAAACATCTCAAAAAAATCATCCTCAATATATCCTTTACTTTCCATATAATAGGGTTCAAATGAGCTCTAAATCAATGAGAAACCACTTCATTAACATCCTCAATCTACTCATTAATGTATTTAGGCCTATTTTGGTCTTTAATTTCCTCAATAGGGTCAACAAACACTTCCTCCTCATTAAGAGCCATCACAACCTCACTTGAACTCTTACATTGTTTCTTTTTAAGGATATCATCTACCTCAATGTCTATTTTAACCTTATTCAATGCGATTATATCATCATTATATCCTTAATCAAACTCAAATCCATATTAGTTTGATTGATCCTCATCTTTTCAATGTATCATGGAAGCTCACTTATCTCACAAAGGTCTATCTCATGTCCTTATTATCAAAAATATTATTTTCTTCCTTTTTATGAAGATTACTTCCAATGGTTATTTCCTCATCACACTCACTTAAAACATTGTCTTTATTGATAGATGATTTCCTTCTACCTTTTAAACAATAGTTTTTCTTTCAAATGGGAATGTAGTGGGAGGGCAAGAAAGCTCAATTAGTGGGATGGGGTGAAGATGAAGAGGAGGTTTAATTACATCCTCATATTCAATCACTAAGTTATCTTATTCTTCACTGAAATGTATTTGAATATGAGTATTGTCTTCCATGTTTGATACTTCATAAGATCACTATTATTGACCACTCATGGTTAGTTGAAGCATGGAATATTGTAAACAAACTTCTAAAAATCCTTCATTTTGTCCACTAATCTATGAATTAAGGACTAAAATTTTATCTAAAGTATTTTAATCTCAAAAATGCTGATGTAACTACTATCAAATCTCATCATGATCATTTTATTTCTCTCTTGGGAATGATACAACCTCATAAAGATTCTTAAAGACTACAACTTGATCTTCTTCCACATCAATGGAAGAAAGATTTGGCATCTTATAACCATTGTATTTGTTTAAATAATGTTTTCATATGGTCATATCTTCATCATCCTCTATTTAAATATTATCCTCTTCCTTTGAATGCTCTTATTTAGCCTTCCATATAGCATGTCCTCTTTTGTAAAGGGAGATAGTGTAGGGGGAGAATATCCAAGTGGTGGAGTAGGAACATATGGAATTATGGGATACTCTTGAGTTGGTTTTAAGGTGGAATAGGTGTTAATAATACTTTGATATTTTTAAGTGATATTTTCATTCAATGATTATTATAAAGGAGGAAAATATAATTGTGTTAGAGAGGTTCCATTCTTCTCTTTCCAATCAAAAATTAACCTATCAACTTTCGAAATACTATGATCTTCATAAATAAATTCATCTAGAGGGGTTGTTGAAGGGTTCAAGAAACTTGAAATATTTCTTTACTTGGTTCTCATAACCTCTTTATCAATTTTCATAAGAGGACATTCATAGACAATTTGAGTTTGACGAAGAAGTGAGGAGATTTGGAACCTTGGGAATTTTCTTGTTTTAGATTTAGCATCTTTACTCTTTTTTTGGTTCTAATTTGGAATGGGAGGAGTGGTCTACTAAGGTCAACATGGTGAATAAGAAGGGTCATAATAATATTTATATTGAACTTGTTTCTCCTTCAAATCCAATAACCCACTACCAATGGCTTGAATTAAGTCTTTTATTTCATGCCACTCATTGGAGGAACTAGTGGTAGCTTGAAAAGGTTGTCTAGGCTAGTAGAATTAGAATTATTTACCTAAAAAGGTAGCCAAATAATTATTAAGGTTTTGATTAGGTTACTTATGTCCAATATTAATTTATAAGGGCTAGTTTGAATTTGTTGTTGGAGAGGGAAGGAAGGATAGTATTCCTAATAGTAAAGTTACTCATATTTATAACTAGAACCATCTAAGAAAAATTATGGTCATTATAAGACTAATATGGATCAACATAAGGTTATTATACATCATTATATTATTGATAAGGAGTTGTAAAATATAAATTCCCTTCATATCTAGCCATAAAAATTCATGAGGCAAAAAAAGCAAGAGAAACTATTAATAATTACTTGAAATAGGTCGTTGGGATACTAAACCAACTGATTGAACTTGGAGTCACCATCTATGTTTGATATTAATTCCTTAAAATTATGATATATTAAATAACACACCAAAAATTATCTAATAGATGAAGTAGTTTATGTATTAGTCCTACCAGGTGTGCCAAAAACTATTGTCATTTTGAGTTTCACCCTTGAAGAAGCTTATTCTAGGACCTATTCACCCAATTAACACAATGGGATATAACTAAGGTTGTGGGTGACCTATGAATAGAGATAAAAAAACATAGGGGGATGTATCCCTTGATACAACACATAAAAATAACACCAACCTACTCAACTAGCAATGAAAAGAGAGAGAGAAAACTGAAAGTAAATAAAGGTGATGAACTAAAGTTTAAACCTTCACTTGTATAAGAATTTGTGAAGTTAATCAATATTTATTAAACCACATAAATACAACTTGAGGTTCTCCTTACATTAGTGTTTCATTATTTAGGTCTTGGGAGATGCATTAATTAGGAGGTATAGCCAAGAGGTGAACCAAATCAACAAATGGAATATTTCCGCATATAATTCCATACATAACCGACTAAAACACTTAATTTGATCTATAAAGAGATGAAAAAAATTCAAAGAGGTAAGGATGAGAGGATTAAAAAAAGGGAGTTATGAAAATACCACTATCAATCATGCATAATTACAAGTATACACTAAAATAAAGTCTGAATAAGGCTAAAACCAACTTATTATTCATATCAAAAGGCAAGAATAGGTGTCAAATTGAGAAAGTATTCACCATAAATAGATCGAGAATCCATTTGCAAGCCATTCAATGACAATTTATAGGAGAGAGAGAGAGAGAGAGAGAGAGAGAGAGAGAGAGAGAGAGAGAGAGAGAGAGAGAGAGAGAGAGAGAGAGAGAGAGAGAGAGAGAGAGAGAGGAGAGAGAGAGAGAGAGAGAGAGAGAGAGAGAGAGAGAGAGAGAGAGAGAGAGAGAGAGAGAGAGAGGAGAGAGAGTATTTAGAGAGAGAGAGAGAGAGAGGAGAGAGAGAGAGAGAGAGAGAGAGAGGATATGGGAAAATTTTGATGATGATTTATATCATTCATAAATTATAGTATTCATGAAAGTAATAAAATGGTATCATAACTCATTTTCTCCTTGTGTTGGCTTAGTGTGACCATCGCCTTAATGAAAAGGTGGCATAGTTATTGAATGAGGAGTTACAGTTCATTTATTAATGGGAAGTTACAAATTTATCTCTTGAAACATATCATTTTTCACCTCATTGAAAAATTTATACACCATTCTTGTCTATTTTAAGTCATCTCTCATCTTAATTGGAATGTGACTTAAGGATTATATTTATTCACACTTGATATCTACCATTAAAACCATGTAATCTTATGTCAAAGATTATTTGATTCAAAATAAAGAAAAGAAAACAAGCTATATATTCATCCTTATTCTATTCCTTGCTTGAAAACTTCAACATTATCTTGTATTATTCATGGATGTATTGTATAATGTCATATAATTTCTATCCAAGTTTATAGACCATCCTCAAGTGATCAACAATTTATTGTGTCCATGTAGCCTGCTAGAAAGAAGCTTAAATGGGTTTTATATGTTCATCATGTTATGGAATATTTGAATAGGTATGAAATATATCAAGACACCTTATTCATGATTATATATCATCACACTAATTTTTCATTTGTATAAAGGTAATTTTAGTGTCTTTCGAGAGTATGTTTAGTTGTAACAAGGTCTCTATAAGAGACACTTGATAGAGCCAACCTCAAAGACCTATTTAGGATTCTTTCCTAGTTTTATAAAATATGGAACATAGGTTTATCACAACATAACTTTCATCACTATTTATAAAATTATGGTATGGAATGGATTAGCTCTAAAATAATCTTGGTAAGTCTTCCTCAGGACTACATTGGTCTTGAGAACTCTTATCTCCATGAAGCTAGGCTGCCTATATATAAATCTTTCAATTATGCCTACAAACATTGAGATAGACCTGTATGTGAATTGAATAGGATTATAATGATTCCACTATATGGTTCTATGGGATTAATTAAGTTTCATGATGCCATTTATGACCTTAAGAATGTCTACAAACTCACTTACCACATGCAAGTAAACACATAGTCCTATCTTAGTTTGTTTTAGCACTTGAAAACCTATCCTATCATTTTGAAAAAAATTTATATGGATTATAAGGGATCAATATGTCTATTTTAACATTTTAAATCTTTTATATTTATTTTATAATTTTAAACATAGCCATAATCATGAAGAGAGTGACAAAATAGGTAGTTTTAAGGCCCTTTTCCTACATTTTCCTCCTCACACGTGCCAAAATTAATACTCAAATAGGTGATAAAGATGTTTAATAACATAATAAAAATGTTTTTAAAATACATTCAAATCTATTTGAGTCACTTAGAGGTCATTTCTAAGTCATCAACCTTTGTAGTCATATAAAATGTTAAAATTGGAAACTTGAGCATGGCTAATGACACCCAATCCTTAGGTCCCTCTTGCTCGCTATGATAACCCTCTCAAGATTGTTTTAACTAATTCCTAGTAATCTTTATCCTTCTATAACTAATCCTAGCTAAGCTAGGACCCTATCTTCATGACTAATCCTTCCCCCTAGGTCACATCTGCTCAAGACAATAACACCAAAGTTGGACTATAGCATTGGACCCTAGGGTGTCCCCTTTTTAGTGCTCATGTATAATCATAATTTTAGGATAAATTACTTGTTTTATCTAATTCCTCTTGTTTATTATGTTGTTCTAGTCTGGTTCCATCTAACCCATGACCAATAGATCCATATAAAATCCTATTCAAAGATCATTTGGAAAGGGTTGGAAAATATCACTCAAGCAAGCAAGAATACAAGAAATACCACTTAATAAATCTTACATATTCTCTATATACAACTATACTATACACTTTTAAGTCAATTTAAGTCCTTACACCAACCCATAGTCATCTCAAGCACACCCAATTTTGGTATTTCTTGCATTTTCATTCACTATTGCACTAAACACTCTTAAAGGGAGAACTACATATGGCTTGATACCTCCCCAAAGTATTAATATGTAGGTAACATACCCACACATAGGGTGTGAAGCATGTCTAGTGAATCTTACACACACTAAACCCTTTTCCCTATTTGTAAAAGTTTCTATTCAAGTACATAGAAGGCATAGAAGAAAATTATATTTACAAGGAGCTTTATTGATAATGAGGCTCTAAAATTTGATACACAAACTCATACTGATTAGGTGAACAAAACCCAAAAATCTTAGACCCTTAGGACAATAATGTTGGGAAAGGACTATAGCACTGAAGCCCAAGGTGTCTAGTTTTAGTGCTCTTATCTAATTAGGAAATGAAGTTTAGGATCATGTTTGTGATAGTGTCCCAAGCCTTCACATAAATTTCTAGACCCTTTCTTAGTTAGATTAATATAGAATAAGATAAGTTTAATTTTATCTCTCTCACTATTATTTGTAGAAAATGTCAAATTATAATTAAATATCACAAATTAGGAGATTTAAGTGGGAATATTATTTACTAATTTTATCCTAATCAGACCCTTTCATTATTTAGGAATTAAACACTAATTTCCTGAAATATAATAAATTATTTGGTGAACCTGAATTAATTCAAATTGTGCATAAAAATTGTAGAAACCCTAAGGTAAATTCCTAGCTGATTTTTCCCATAAAATTTTGAATTTTTTATTGAATATTTAAAGTATAAATTCATCCAAATTTTTAAAATTTAGTATTAAATTTTCAAATAATTTTATTTCAAATCCCTAGTTGCATCAACTAGCTCCCAATAATTTTCTAATATTAATCCAATAATTTCTTGATTCTTTGCTTGCATATCTGAATTATAAATTTGATTCAAATTCTTAAATTCAATAGTAATTTCAAAAATGATTTTATTTAAAACCCTAGTTGCATCAACTAACTCCCAGTAATTTTCCAATCATTTTCTAAATTTTTAGTTGCATATTAAAATAAAAAATCACTTCAAATTTCAAAAATTCATAGTAATTTTTAAAAAAAATCCTCAAAACCCTAGTTGTATATACTAGGTTGTATTAAATCAAAAACTTTCCCATTAATTTTTGAATTTTTAGTTAAATATATAACTTAGAAATTCAATTTTAAATTTAAAAATTCATAGTATTTTGCAAAATTATCAATGTTAAATCTCTAGTTGCATGTACTAGCACCTATTTACTTTTTGAGGTATCACCTTACATCTATAATCAAATTGCAAAAAATATTCTGACTTATGCACAAATTTTTCTTACATTTCTTGTAAATAACAAGGAAACCATAATGGGCCCTATCATGTACATGAATGATGAAGTCTATCATATGTTAGTACAAAGCTTCATCCTTTGCATTCCATGCTTCTGTTTCATTATATGGGATGATATTACAAAATTCATTGCCAAAAATGAAAATAATTTCAAAATTGTTTTTTCATATTTTCTTCTACTCATATGAAATAACTACCAACTCCATTTTGCTAAATGAATTCAAAATGTTTTGTTACATGTTGAAAGCTTATATGCCTTTATGTAAAAATTCATGATCTCTACCCTTTACTTTCTATTTCTCATGTGGAAAAACTTTCAAGATTATCATGCTATACATGTTATAAATGTTATGATTCATGTCAAAATTTTCTATGCATTCATGCAAAAATTCATGATTTCTATCCCTTTATTTCTATCTCTCATATGGAAAAATTTTCAAGTTTATCATGCTAAACACATTGGAAATGTCATAAAACATGTCAAATTTGTTTATGCATCAATGAATAAATACATGATCTCTCTCCCTTACTTGTTATCTTTCATGTGGAATGATATTCATAATCATATTGTTGTATAAATTATAACTCTAATTACATGCAATTTTTCCCACATACATGGTTTCTACCTAGAGGATCCATTACATAAGCTAACAACCACCTGTCAAGTTTCATTGTCATATCTTATGCACAAGAAATAGTTTCCTTCTCCTCCTCTCCCTAATGAGGGTGATAACTATTTTCCCTCTAACCAGGTCCATGCTATCACCCCTCCAAAAGGTGAGGCACCCCAAACTATTATTACTAATGCATACATTTAGCCTATAGCTTCTTCAAAACCTCTTCAACATATCTAATTACATATTAAGTCAAAAGCATATAGGGTTTGCACTTGTGAGACTCTAAAGGATAAAATCACTACTATAAAAAAGTCAATTTCAGATTTACAAATGTAGAATCATAGATTATATGAAAATATCACAATATTAGAAAATCATATTATAATACAAAAGCCTCAAAGTCACCCTAGTGTCAATCATATATATGTACCTTCATGGAGTCAATTAGTTGCAAACAATGTTACATATCAAAACAAGAAACCACAAAAAAGTAACTCTATCACTAGTGATTAAAAAATAATTCAAAGATCAAATAATATTTCAAGTGAGGTACTAAGGGAAATGATTAAATCTAAATTGATCAAACTACCTCCTCTACATCTAGTGACAAGATCCAGATATTATTGTGCATATCATAGAATGCATGGGCATCACACCGATTCATGTTTGGCATTAAAAAAACATATACAATAGATAATTCATAATAAGGACCCTATTCAAGGTAAATCAATCAAGCAATTCACAGTGACATAAGAACACATTCACAAAGGGTCAAATTCATAAATAGTACAAAAGTGGTTACCAAAGCATAACTCAGAACAACAAATGGATCAAAAAGCAAAACCAAAGCAACAAACGATACCAAAAGCATAGGTAAAGAATGAAAATATGAAAATCTACCTCTCTAAAATGAGGCTTAACTTTCAAAGAAGTATGGGTTTGGTCAAGAATATATACAATAGTTTAATTATCAAGGTCAAGGGTTGGGTGAGTATGCTCAAAGCATCACTAATCCTATTATAATAGTTGATAATGTTTGTCACCAAGGTTTGGGATTTATTGAACATCCTAAGGCAAATCATTCATAAACACAATTTATCAAAGGAAAAGATCTAGATACATCAAAAGTCAACACTAGCATTCCATTGGTTGAAGATCAAGATGATAATGATATGTGGAACAATAAATGTTATTATTATTTCAAATATACCAACAATGAATTCAAATATTTAAAGTCATATTCAAAAGCATTCCCTTGTGCTTCACAATCATGCATGATTCCTTTGTTCAATATATGACACCATGATAGGGAGTCTCCCATGAGACTCATTGGTTAGTATCATCCTTTCCCAATTTTTATTGTACATAGTTTTTATTTCTTGATTATACATATTTCAAAAACATTCAAAAATTCAAAAATAATATAACATTTCAAAATATCCAAAAACATTCAAATATATAATAACAAAAAAAACATTTCAATTATATGCATCATCCATGCTTTACATTGCTAATACTATGTTAGGACTTACATTTTTTATTTCATCTATTGTATGTAGATTTATCTACATTACCATGCTTCACTTGATCTTATTTGAGTATGTGTATTGAAATATAGCTACTTGATTGCTTCACTCTACCCATTGAGGGGGCATCCTACTTATACATTCAAGACACACATTGATATACATACCCACTGGGGTATCTTCTACATGACTACACCATCCAGGTTATTATATTCTTACACTCCACACTCTAAGTTATCATGTTTATGTACATTATCTAATAACTTACATATATTACTTTATCGACATATCATCAATATCTAGCACTTGTGTATTTTTTGGCATATACCTAGTCTTGTATTAAACATGTCTTGCATAGTTTCCCTCTTTCTTTGATTAGTTATATGTGATTCTATCTTTCTAAACATTGCATGCTTTATCTTATTTCTTATAATATCTTGATGAGATTGCATTACCAGTTCTTTCTTGTCTCTGTATGTGCCTTAGGACATTTGCTAATGTCTTTTACTTCTATTCATGTGTGTTCCTTAGGACATTTTCCAATGTCCTTTTCTTGTACTATTCTATGTATTTGTGGATTTTGTGCCAACTTGATCCAATTGTATGTGTATGTGGAATTTGAACCTGCTTTGTATGATTTATTTTCAGTTTGAGTGACATGTGCCAATGTTGCTTATTTTCATGGCCCCTTGGCCA